>JARQZK010005110.1:50000-82500 GCA_030704885.1 Cynegetis impunctata | reverse complement strand
CAGACAAGAAGTTGAACGAAACTTTGCTAAGAAAACAGCGCACTTGATGAGTTGAAATGAATACAATTCATTCGTAGACCTTGAACTTTATTCATACTAGTGATTTTTATAGTGAAGATATATTGAATTTGAATTCGTTTTCTGAATGAATAAATAAACACAACTATGAAACCCTAAATTCCAAAACCTGCCGCAGAAAAAAGTTATAGTCAGCAGGAATTCTACAGTCTATTGTTAATTTTTGGGACATCTTGTCAATTTTATTCGATCTTCCATATTATACTGTTGCTTCCATGTTGAAATTTCTTGAACAAATGTAACGATTAGTACTGAGCAATTAAAATCTACTAGAAGTATGCAGTCTTATTTGGTACACCTTGGGTCAAAAATGATATATAACAATAATATATCAATTATTATCTCTATGAAAAAAGTTTAGACGAGAAATAATGATTTTCAACAGCCCAGTTTTGAAACTGTGAAATTCAAAAACGAAGAAGTATAAGCTCAGAAAATAGGAATTTGGTAAAAATTACATAGTTTCTGGTTATTTTCCATCAAACTACATCCGAAATATACGAACAGAAACAATAAAAACTCAGTATACAGTATCTTGTTATAGTCTGTCCAGCGAGAGTTGCGTGCACGTCACAGACATGCGCAAATAACGACGCAAGACTGCCTACTCAAATGAATAAAATTTGAAATTGTTAAAATTCATATCTGGTGATAGTGACAGGATCATCCATTTCGACAAATATTCTGTCCATAACATATCAAATCGTATGTATCTCTCAACAAATATCAACATTCCGAGTAATGAAAATAAGTTGAATGGTTGTTAAGTTGCAATTTTATTTCAAAATTTGCAATGTTGTCGGACCCTCTCGACCAACGCGCCGGCATTTCACGTTTGACAGTCGCCGCGTCGCCGAGATAACCTAGTTCTTCGAAGATTTTGTAAGTAAAAGTTCGATTTAGGATTATTTATTACGTCTGGCAACAGTGTTCATGATCGACGCCATATTTGATTGATGACGTGCACGCCAACTCTCGCTGGACAGACTATAAATAATATTTCATTTATCAGCTGCTTGCGCATATGTTTGATTTCATTTTAATAATCAATAAATTGAATATGGAATAAGATTACTACCTACGACGATGTATTTAACAGATTGTTAGTTGAGGATTTATACGTTTGAGAAAATCGTAAATCAAAGCTACTGCAAATTTTTCCATTGACTGGGACGATACATGATTTAATTAATGAACATTTTAAAATAAAGGTTGATAAAAACAATTTACACGTTTATTAAATAAAATACGCATGACGCACGTTTCGGTGAAACTTCACTTTCTTCAGATGCTGAATGCGATTAGCCAGGTGTACCGCCTTACCAGAGATAATATCAAATATAACAGCCTTCGTATTTACCCATTCTATAAATTTTTTGTTCATTAATAATAATAATAATAATAATAATGTTTATTTTCTGTAAAATAATAAATGTTCCAAATAATTACCACCTTATTTCATATCAAAAAACAAACATTTTGTTTCCCACAAAAGTTCAAAACTTGTACGGGGGCAGTACATATCGAAAAAAGAGTTTTTACAAGAATTGTGTACACAGAATTGCTATGCTTAATTAAATTAATTTTTACATATTTGGAACAGTTACTGTTAAATGAAATTGTTTCTAATTGTGAACGTATACCAGAAAGATGAAGGCTTGCTTCGAATCCATTTTTTTATTTTCTTATTGAACATTAGTTTGGCCTTAGTTTCCTTGATGTTCTTTGTAAGTGTATTGTAGAGTAAGGGTGCCAGGTAGGTATGTGATTTTTACATTTAATTGTCTTCTTTGGCATAGGTAAAGGTATGTTTGGAGACCTCATATCTTTTCCAGTTTTTGTAGGCACATGAAGCTGATGTTGGTACATAAGAAGGGCATGGGCGTATAGTTGACGCACAGTAAACATGTTTGACAACTCGTATAGATTTTCTGTTGGGTAAGTAATGGGCTTATGGTACATAATTTTTAACACCCATTTTTGAGCTACTTCTATTCCTTTATAGTACGAGTTTGCTATCGCTCCCCATGATAGTATAGCATAATTCAAATGCGGTTCAACCAGTGCTTGATATACCTAGTGACGATCTTATTTTCTTGATAACAAGATATGCTTGTTCATTCCATCGTAGGTGGCAGTCCATCATTATCCCTAAATATTTAATATATTCTGTACTTTGTATTTGAAATGAATGATCGTTACTTTTTATAAATAGTGTATCAAATGGAGGTTTTCCAGTTCTAAGACTCGTGAATGACATAAATTTAGTTTTATCCATGTTGACTGTCAACTTTTTGTTTTCAAAAAATTCGAATATCTCAGCAAATTTTTCTTCACTTTTCAGCTTTAATTGGCTCCACGTCGGAGCGGTAAAGTAGTCATCAGCAAAACTAACGATTTCATTCTCTGGATTTAAGGCAAATAATTCATTTATATGAAGCAGAAAAAGGATGGGGCCCAAAATTACTTACTTGTACTCGATATATCGGAGAAATATATTCATTTTGCATTCAGCATCTGAAGAAGTTGAAGTTTCACCGAAACGTGCGTCATGCGTATTTTATATAATAAACGAGTAAATTATTTCTACTAACCATTGTTTTAATGCTGCTAAATTTCTGTGAAAGTAGATGATAAAAATGAAAAAAAATAACCCAGTGAGTATTGAAAAAGTCGTAGATGATGTATAACATCTGAACTCCATAACCAGTAAAATTTTAATGAAAATTAAAGGGTATAATATGCAGAAATATTCTATTGTAAAATATCAGTAAGAGTTTTCACATCCAAAGGCACTCTTCATGCAAAGAGAGTACAAGCTATCCAGGCTCTATGGTGATCGGGTTCTGTGATCGAATAGATGTCTACATGCATTTTCAGCTTGCTATGGGCATGTTAGTCAATTTCCCTTGACATAATAAGCTAAATACAATTCTCATAAGCATTAAGAGTAGATGCGAAGTATTGTGAAAGATCAGAAATTATGCACTATGCATAATGATAATAATAAATTCGGAAGTTTGAACATTTTGAAATTACTAAAAATTAAAAGAAAACGTGAAATGTTCATCAGAACAAATTGAATAGTGCATGCTTCTCCCTACTTATTGTAACACATTTTCGTAGCATACACGAAATAACTTCCAACAAAAATACCGAATACCGGAGAAAGATATCAAAAATTCCAAAGCAATTAAATTTTACGGAAGTTCAGTATGCGATGATTATGTTCCTGGGAAAATGAAAAATTGAAAACTCTTTCTGAAAGGAATGTAGGAAGACATATTCCAAAATAAAAAAAGTACTGGAACTTGTCCCTTCAGAAATAATAGTATCAAATCTTGAGCATTCAATCTAAATATATTAGATGTTACAATGGTTTTATATTAAAATTTCATGGGAAAATGTACGTATCAGTTTTCAACAATATCAATCTACGTCTTCTCGAAATCAATCACTAGTAAAATCTTAGTTACTTTATCACAGGACAGGGGTCGGCAGCCCTTCTGGAGATAAGAACCTATTTTCCCAATTTGATGAATTATTTTTCAAATAATTATAATGAGTTGAATATAAGTACATACATCGGTAATATTTATAAGAAAAAATAATATAACCATTATCTGCTGTTGAACTTGTATTTATTGTGAGATTGAAATATTTTTTTTGGGTAGAACCAGAACAAATAAGCCAATGTACTAAATGAAATAAAACACTTTTTTTATGATTAAAAAAATTAAAGTGAAATTCTAATTTTGGTATGTTATATTATATAGCTTTGCTTGAAATACAAATTAAATGTGACGAATGATATAACCGTTATCTGCTTTGAAACGTGTGAAATTATGAAATTTATTTTGGGTAATATCAGAACAGATAAGCCAATGTATTGAAAAAAATTGAAACACTTTTTTTATAATAAAAAAAATATGAGTGAAAACCTAATTTTAGTATGTTTTATCAGATAGTTCTGCTTCAAATAAAAATTGAATGTAAAAATAATATAGACGCAAATATGTATTATCTGTGAGATTTTTGGGATCTATTATTGAATCCGTTCGGGTCGAAGTCGAAAAAGCTTCTTAAAAATGCGACCTTTGTCGCATAATATATATATATATATATATATATATATATATATATATATATATATATATATATATATATATATATATATATATATATAAAGAAAAATTACTTTAAGTTCAGGTCTGCAGTCAAATGTTGAGAATAAGGTGAACTCTTTTTTCTGTTCAAGCTTTCGAGCACATTTATTTACTCTTCATCAGGAACTCTACAAAGAATTTAACAATGAACAATACTTAGTTTGAGCAAAATCTCAGTTAGTGTACTTACGAAGGTGAGAATAAGAATTAATTTTTTCTTGTCGCAGTTTACAGATTAACATAAATAAAAAACAATACTACATAGTTCAAATCAAATAAAAATGATTGGATTAGGGACATACATAACAAGTTTAAATAAAATGTTCCCATATGACACCGCATAATCGATGTATACAATTGACGTGTATGAGATTGACAGTGACTTTATTGCCAACACAAAATCGAGACGAACACTACCAACGCAAAAAACTAAAGGATACCAACTTAATGTTCATTGAATTGACCTTAAGCCGGTAACATAGGGACTTAGGGAGAACGACTGAGTAAATACGAATAAATTATGTTGAGATTATCGATGTCAGTTCTGGAATTCATTGCATTAGGTTCTCTGAAAATCTTTGACATTTCGAGAAAAGTTCTCTTCTTTAAATTAGACTCATGCTCCAAGATAGTCACAGCATCATAATAATAAAGAGACGGCGTGACTAGCCAATGAACAAGTTTTTTTAAAAGTCCTTATATCGCTCTTATGGGAGTTGATTCTGTCTTTCAACCTCCTTTTGGTTTGGCCAATGTACTTCATTTCACACTGAGAACAAGGGATACAGTAAACTAAGTTAGAGTTATCCAATATAGGCACTTTGTCTTTTAATTTTGGAAAAATATTGTTCAACACGATTAGGTTTTTGTAAGCAATTTTGATATCAGGAATCTTGGAGAGTAATTTGTTGAATTTATAATTTAGAGATTCAGAATGATGATAATACAATCAATAATCCAAATAATATTAATTTGCAACCAGCTTCTTATCTTACATTACCACATATTGAATCTCTAAATTATAAATTCAACAAATTACTCTCCAAGATTCCTGATATCAAAATTGCTTACAAAAACCTAATCGTGTTGAACAATATTTTTCCAAAATTAAAAGACAAAGTGCCTATATTGGATAACTCTAACTTAGTTTACTGTATCCCTTGTTCTCAGTGTGAAATGAAGTACATTGGCCAAACCAAAAGGAGGTTGAAAGACAGAATCAACTCCCATAAGAGCGATATAAGGAATTTTAAAAAAACTTGTTCATTGGCTAGTCACGCCGTCTCTTTTGACCATAACCCGGATTATGATGCTGTGACTATCTTGGAGCATGAGTCTAATTTAAAGAAGAGAACTTTTCTCGAAATGTCAAAGATTTTCAGAGAACCTAATGCAATGAATTCCAGAACTGACATCGATAATCTCAACATAATTTATTCGTATTTACTCAGTCGTTCTCCCTAAGTCCCTATGTTACCGGCTTAAGGTCAATTCAATGAACATTAAGTTGGTATCCTTTAGTTTTTTGCGTTGGTAGTGTTCGTCTCGATTTTGTGTTGGCAATAAAGTCACTGTCAATCTCATACACGTCAATTGTATACATCGATTATGCGGTGTCATATGGGAACATTTTATTTAAACTTGTTATGTATGTCCCTAATCCAATCATTTTTATTTGATTTGAACTATGTAGTATTGTTTTTTATTTATGTTAATCTGTAAACTGCGTCAAGAAAAAATTAATTCTTATTCTCACCTTCGTAAGTACACTAACTGAGATTTTGCTCAAACTAAGTATTGTTCATTGTTAAATTCTTTGTAGAGTTCCTGATGAAGAGTGAATAAATGTGCTCGAAAGCTTGAACAGAAAAAAGAGTTCACCTTATTCTCAACATTTGACTGCAGACCTGAACTTGAAGTAATTTTTCTTTAACTTGACAGTCGTATAATCCTTTACACCTTTATATATATATATATATATATATATATATATATATATATATATATATATATATATATATATATATATATATACCATATATTAATAATATTACCATCATACCTCGAGATGATTTTTTAGAAACTTTTAATTTATTTTAATTTTATATATAATTTACTATTTTATATGTTTTTAATAAAGAAATATTGTTCCTAAAATATTCAATAAACCTCACTTGATTTCGTACTTTACAATATTTGCATTGAAAAAATGATAGAAAATGAAAAATAGAAGAATACAGATTACACAAAGAGAGAAAAAAAAGGAGAGGCAATAATGCATTTTGTTTACGTTGCGAATATATACAAATATAAATAATTTTAATCTACACATCGAATTACACTGATTAATTTTTTTTCTTCTACAGTAAAAAGAAAAACAATTCACAGAAATGTAATTTTAACAGAGAAATTCAGCAGTTGTTGAAGCATCGATGATACTTTACAAGGAAAATTGTATATAGGATAGGTGTAGATGTATACAAATCCTTCTTTCAAATATGTAATCCTGAATGTCAAAATTAATGCGCTGATGTTTCGTAGCAGACTCACAGATGGAAAATTTCCCCATCCAAAATACATTTGGCAGAAAATGGAAATATCATTTCCGAAATTCGCGGAATATAATGAATCGCTTCTTCAACCGTGAACGCTCTTCGATAGACAGGACGCGAATTAAATCAGTTTTTCTCGAGTTGCAGATCTCTTCATTGATGCAATTTATTCTACTTATTGATCGCGAATTTTCGGAGTTATTTATGTGGAAGATTGATTTTTATTTTATCTGCATTCGTAGGAAGCATTCAATTGATTTAGAGTGTTCATCCTCCTCACTAAGAAGTGAACGTTTCATCAGAAACATTTCAAATAGCCTATTTTTTGCGAGTTTCAAATAAGCTGAAATTGCGTGTCAATGCTGAGCATGAGAAGCTTTTCCTCAAGTTGAGTTTCAAAGTGAAATATTGAAGCTTGATTGTGATCCATAAATATTGATTGAATCACGCTTAAATTTTATTTAGGTTTATCAAAGCATTGATGTAATATACATCAATGGCTATATTATAACATTAATATATCTATATCACAGTAGGTACATTTTTGTGTGTCTTAGTCGTATTTTTCTCGAAAACATTTGACCCTTGCACTGTATCGAAAATGAACAGAGAGTTGCGGGAGTGGTTTTTGAATCTGTTTCATACCTATTGGAGAAAATTTTTTGAGATTTTTATATCTGACATTTTTTTCCCGGTACATTTTGGCTTCTCCAAATGAGCAGAAATTTGGTATGTGGGTTTATTCTTGAGGCAGAACAAAAACATCAAAATTTAGATAAATTCAGTCAAGATTATGGCATCTTCAAGCTTCATGAAATTTTTTCATTCGGAAACAAGATGTACAAATTTATTATGAAATTTAGCTTTTTAGAGCTTTTTGAAAGATTTTTGAATCGTTGAACCCCTCCAAACTGAGTTAGAATTTTGAAAATTTGTCGAAGGGGTTGATGTTAGGGAAACGTCTTTTGGCAGTATAATATATATATATATATATATATATATATATATATATATATATATATATATATATATATATATATATATATATATATAAATATATATATATATATATATATATATATATATCGATAATTCTGCTCTACTCGTTTAATATTTTCCCGCGACTAATTTCTTTATTGTTGTTTATTTACTCGGTCTGAGATCTCGCGGATGGCATTAATCGCCTCCGTGGCAAAGTTTGACCAAATCTCCCAAACTGGAGAGTTCAAACAATAAGCCACAATCGTGTGATTGTCTTCCGTAGCAGGGGATTTCATTTGTTGTGCTATTTTCATCTCCAAGTTTTCAATCCAATGCATGGCTATGCCGTTCTGATGAGGACCAAAGAGTCCGAAACACGTGTCAACAGCTGCTTCCATATAAGCGGGCTATACCGATAATTCTGCTCTACTTATATATATATATATATATATATATATATATATATATATATATATATATATATATTATATATATATATATATATATATATATATATATATATATATATAAATATATATATATATATATATATATATATATATATATATATATATATATATATAATATAATTATCTTTGACCTTGTGTGATATTTAGTAGGTAACAATAGAAAAGAATACTACCAAAATAAAATAAATAACTCAAAGAATCCCTCCAAGTATGCATGAAAAATAGTATCTGAACTATCTAACAAAATGAAAAATAACGCCGTATCATATATTTCAATATAATTTGAAAAGAGCATTATCAAAATTCTCACTGAAGTTGCTAATCTTTTTAATAAGTTTTTTTCCGAAGCTCCCAGAAAAATATTAGGTACTACCTATGAATAGTGAAATACCTGACTTCAATATCTTCCTGAGTAATGTGTCTTCACCATGTGATTCTTTCTTTCTAAGGCCGTATGATGAAACTGAAATGTTTGATTGGATTACAAAAAAAACTTAAATGTAAACATTCATTCAGGTTCCTGTTTTTCTGATGAGCTATTTTTGAGAGTTGTTAAAGCCGTTTGTATTTCTTGTGAATTTATCATTGTCTACCGGTTATTTTCCAAGCTTGCTTAAAACTGGAAAAATTATCCCCATTTAAAAAAAAAAACTAATACAGCAATATATTCCTACTACCAAAAAATAATTGAATGTATTGAAGCAGGCGAGTGCCCTGTTGGGGTCTTCCGTGATCTCAGCAGGACATTCGACTGTGTGAATCAGGGTATTCTTTTGGAGAAGCTATGCAAATACGGAGTGAGAGGATATCCCTTTAATTTCGTGAAAACTTTTCTTTACAATAGAAGGCAGTTTGTAGTTGTTGACGATCATTCATCTGAATATGCTTTTGCGGATATAGGCGTGCTTCATGGTTCCGTAGTCTCGGCCCCATACTTTTTATATTATACATGAACGATCTGGATCAGTTTCCTGTTCTAGCACATTTCACGATGTATGCTGATGATACCTGACTTGTTGTTTCTCACTCATCAGATCTATTCTTGACAGATATGTGCCGGAAAGTATTGAGTCGTCTTAATGGCTGGTTTTCAGCCGGTCGTTAATACCTTAACGTTGACAAAACTAAAGCGCTTGAATTTCATGTGCAAAAAACGTGTGAAGACATAGCGTTCAGAACAGTCTTCTCTGGTTTCAACTGCCTTGGATCATGCCACATTTTTGGATGGAACACTGCCAATACCTAGTTTCTAGGTTGAATTCAATTTCTTTTCAGTTGAGAAATCTGAGACTTGTCCTGACTGCTGATCAGTTGTTGAAGGTTTACTACACCCAGGTCGAAAGTAGGCTTCGATATGGAATTGTCTTTTGGGGTTTATATATATATATATATATATATATATATATATATATATATATATATATATATATATATATATATATATATATATATATATATAATATATATTTTTAATTTATAATAAGCAAAATTATCTCTACATTTAATTATGAAAAACTAATTTTATTCATGAGTTGACATGCATTCATGAATGAGTTTTTTCTAATGATCCAATATAGTATATTTGAATTATATACAAATCGATAAAAGTGATTTGTAGGTATGAAATGGTGCAAAAGTTTTCATTCAAATAAAATTGACATAATCAGTTCTTTTGAGTTAACATTCAAGTTTGCATTCAACAACCGCCACTATGGAAACAGTTTTATTCTCCAAGCTGTGAATAGTAAATCAATTACGCCTAACGGTTATGTGAAAACTTTTACACACTTTATGTACTGACACATTGTCGACTCTATAAAATATGACGAATTGGTTAAGCCATAATTCATAATTCCACAAGTTTTCTCATAAATCTAATTTAGCTGATTCTCAACGTCATATATACAAGGGGGTTGAAAGGCGCAAACCCTGAGTGTTTCCATTAGACCTACTGTTGGTTTGTTAGCAATACATTTAGTGTTTTTGCGTGATGAGTTAATGCAAGCTGTGGTCGATCGCTTTTTGCGATATGCATTTGCTCTCATCTTTTATACAGAAAAAGAACTTTAATTCAATGTTCTGCATATATTTTCCGTGTACGTGGTTTCCACTTTTCCCTTTCATTTAACTTCCTAACGGAGTTGGCTGGAATGAATATATTATGTACTCCACTCTGGATTTAGACTGATTGCTCTGCCTTGAAAAGCATATTGTTCTAACATTATTCAACCCCTTTCAAATTGTTCTCTCGAGAATCACTCAATCATGTCCTATACATCTAAGGAAACTTACATATATGTAATTAAATCATTGGTAGAGAAGATTATCTCTACAAATGAATAAAATTGAGATATCTGGCTGTGATTCAGAAATAAAGGATTTTCTTCAAGCTTATACGATTTTTTTCAAGTAATCAAAACTGAAATTTAAGTAGGAAGTATATGATAAAATAACATTACAATCAATTCATATAGAAATTAGATAGTAGGCTACTTTTGATAACCAAGATATTAAGCATGAAATTGAGAAGAATGTTAATGAAGTCACGATGAGTCACTAGTAGTATAGCAGATTGATTGGCTCTGTGTATGAATTCGAGGAAACTTTTTCACTCAAAAGTTCAGTCACATAGCACTCAAATGAAAATTGAACTGAAATTACGAACTTGGATAAAGTAATACGCAAAAATATTTTAAATTTACGAATTCTGTGAATTACTTTTCTATTATCTATACGTGATAAGTGTTACTACATATGTAACATAAATCCAGCTTCTATAGACCTTTCCCATCCTTTTTTTTTACTCAGACAGTCACATCCAGACAATCTAGAGTTCCCGGGTTACTCGGTTAAGTCTAGTGTCTTGTGTCTATTGAAATATTTATTTTATTTTGATTTTTCCGTTCAATTTACTCACAATTTTCATACTTAATACAATATACCTACATATAAGTTCGTAGTGCAGGGTTTAAAGAAATCAGTTTCTCTTTAATTTAATACAATTTTCCATTTTATATTTCAGCTGAAAAAAATGATTTAAAAAATTTTTACCCTCATTTCGTTACGAAAGTAGTGATTTATTCAAAATATTTAAGTGTACAAAATAATCAACAAACCTCTAAGAATTGAAATATATATATATATATATATATATATATATATATTTATTTATATATAAGCAGCATGTATTTGCCCTTAAACAATAAATTCTATTTCAGAGGTGCTTCTTGAAAATTATTGTTCTTAAAAATATGCAAAGATTCATTCAAAGGATTTTGAATTATGGGTATACGATAGATGCTCACTACCAGAATACTGACAAATCAACATAACAATGAACAGATAATAGAAAATATATATCATCGTAATGCTACTCCAAATAGTAACAAAATAATAGGAAAGGGTACTGTATATATAGAATCCAATATATATGCATATATATATATATATATATATATATATATATATATATATATATATATATATATATATATATATATTTATATATAAGCAGCATGTATTTGCCCTTAAACAATAAATTCTATTTCAGAGGTGCTTCTTGAAAATTATTGTTCTTAAAAATATGCAAAGATTCATTCAAAGGATTTTGAATTATGGGTATACGATAGATGCTCACTATCAGAATACTGGCAAATCAACATAACAATGAACAGATAATAGAAAATATATATCATCGTAATGCTACTCCAAATAGTAACAAAATAATAGGAAAAGGTACTGTATATATAGAATCCAATATATATGCATTGCTTCCTGGAAGCAATGCATATATGTATATTGCAATGGAGCAATGCGTAAATTCCGAATCAAAATCATTATTGTTGAATAGTACAGGAAGAATATCTCCAAATAATCAAACCTGATGTGTATAAAATTATAGAAATAACATTTTAATCTTATTGATTTTCTAGAATCAATTTGAATCATACTAGTTGTATTTTCAACATATTATTCATATGAGTAGGAAATGTCAAAAAATCACAGGATCAACATTTTTTCAGAAATACTCATTTTTTTGATACTGATAACCGTTTTCGATTAAGTTAATATTCAATGAAAATTTCTAAATTTAAATTATAAATCAACAAGTTTTCTTCTTCTAACTACAAATAAAATACTGATGTAGAGACTATTGACTCGTTCAAGACATTTCCCTGGATAATTAATTCATTTACTCGAAGGAATAATCAACAATTATTATAACAGAAACTTTTATTTATTATATCCCAATACGCATATATATATATATATATATATATATATATATATATATATATATATATATATATAACACAGATTGAATTCTCGCACATCACTAGGTGAAACATCATAAAAAATAAAGTTTAAACTTTAAATTAAATCACAATTGGCTTACGTTTCACTATATAAAAATATTTAAATACTGTATTTACAAGTAAAGTGAAACTTAAGCCAAGTCTATTTTATTTTTAAAGTTTAAACTTTTATTATTTAAATATATATATATTTATATATATATATATATATATATATATATATTTATATATATATATATATATATATATATGTATTTATATAAATGTATATATATATATATATATATGTAAATATTTATATATATATATATATATATATATATATATATATATATTTATATATATATATATATATATATATATATATATATATATATATATATATATTTATATATATATATATATATATTTTTATTTATATATATATATATATATATATATATATATATTTATATATATATATATATATATATATATATATATATATATATATAAATATTCCAAATGTGTAACATTTTCCAAGTCGCGTATTTTGGCAACAATATTCCAATATTTTGTGCGTAATAGCGTGCCGTAACCCTTTATATATATATATATATATATATATATATATATATATATATATATATAACATTTTTCACCTATTAACTGCTATTCATATTATCAATGAAAAAAATTTTTAAAAACTAGAAATAACTAATTATATTTATAGCCCAAGAATGAATTTGATACAGTTACTGAGTGCTTCAATGAACTAACCATTTAAATGTATATCCGATGCAAGAGTTATAATCATTTTTCAGGTTTCAAGTAACGGTACCTATTTCGTTCGACACAAAAAGGAAAGAGTGTATATACGAATAATATTCTAGTACTACACGAGACCCACTCAAGATCTTAGCAAATATTCGAATATGGAAGTCACGTGAACTTTCTACACGTTCAGTGTTAATTATGTATGCTCTTTACTCCAAATTTCCCGATATCTCTTGTAGAAAATATTCAGTCAAATTCAAACAGTCCATCCGTTAGCAAGACAGGTGGAAGTTTCAACATTTTCCTTTAATCGAAAAAAATTTTTATTGGCGACAAACCGGAAAATGGAGAGTTCTTTGTTTCCACTCTTAATCATCTTGCTAGAGGTGGAAAATGTTGCTCTTGCTCAGGGTAAGTTTTCTTATAAATAATGGAATTTGAAATTGTGTCCGATTTTCTCGAAGAAGGTTAATTTCAAATTATTGAATTGTTTTGTGTAGAAATCATTGTATATAATCTTCGTATTTCTAAGTGAATAATTATTGAATGTTTGTATTTTTCATTAAAAAAAAAGGAAACAATCGTAGTACATATGTATACAGAATATAACTGAATATTGAATCAATTTAAAAATGTCGTAGTTTATAAAGGTTTATTTTTAATGAATTGCATTAATTCAGCCAGTCTGATATTTAAGCAAACATTACTGAAATATTTGTGATTCATCTTAATACTAGAGTCCTCCGAATCTATTGGGTTATTATTAGTTTTGTAGAGGTTGAAAGAATCAAACCTGTACATAATGTGTGCATTATTTGCTCATTCGAAATCAGTGCAAAGATGAAGATCAGGCAATTTTCTGTTATATAAATATCTCCTCATTCGTTTCGTATTGTCAATGTCTTCTGAAGTTTTGTAAAATACTTGAAAATTATATTAAAAATTAAATAATGAGAAAACAACTTGTCTAAAAACCACAAAATGAAAATAACTTTTTATTCGACTAGTTTCGTCTGTTACAGCATTATCAAGACTGAAAAAGGATCATATCAGTCTTGATAATGCTGTAACAGGCGAAACTAGTCGAATAAAAAGTTATTTTCATTTTGTGGTTTTTAGACAAGTTGTTTTCTTATTATTTAATTTTTAATATAAATATGAACTACCACAGAGTTGATTCATCGTCCATCGAATTTACCTGAAAATTAGTTGACAAACCGAAATATAGATAGAGATAATGAAATAAGAATTGTATTTCTATTTTGATTGTTCAAAAAAATTTTAACAAGTACTAAACAAGATTTCATTATTAATTTTAAGTAAAGATTTAATATTATTTCTAAGAAATATCATAATATCAGGAATGTATAATTCATAAAAAATGAAAAAATTTAATTGGATAATAAGATGTGTTATGAGTAAATTTAATGAGCTTTCAACAAAATTGAAAAAACAAATTATTGAACAATTACAATGATTATGGAAGTCATTATTGTAATTTGTTTCTGAGATTATGAATCGAACGAAATGAATATATTTATGTAGCCCCGTTCACTGTAAAATGAGTATTGTCAATCTGATCGTTATATTTCAAAGGAAATAACTCCTCATTTTTCGGCGAACATCCAATGAGGGAAGGTTCATAAAGTCCCGCATTTACAACAATACAACTAGGAAGAAAGAAAGTTCAGGAGTTATGCTTGTTCGGAAAAGCATGTATCTTCTCACAATCTTACTTTAAAGATTGGAAAAGTTGAAATAGGTTCATTAAGAGAATATAGTGAAGTAAACTTCTCCCCTTTGCATCTCGGTATCTTACCCAATATCTATTTTTGTCTATAAAAAGGTAACGGAACGCAAAGTTTCAGTATCAGTTAATTCACTTTTTCGTTTTCCTTCTTCTTCAGAGGAGCAGAAGTATCTCATGATATATATATATATATATATATATATATATATATATATATATATATGTATAAATATATATATATATATATATATTTATATATATATATATATATATATATATATATATATATATATATATATATATATATATGTATAAATATCTTAGATTCCTGGAATTTGGTCATAAATGAAGAATGTAATTCAAAAATTCAATCTTCAATTTTAGAACAAGACAAGTTTCAGCTATACAGCCTTTTACAATAGTATTCATTCGCTCAATTTATCTAGAAATAACAAAAACAAAGCATTACAATCAATTACTTTGTTTTCCCACAATGATAACAATTAGTTATTAAAATATATATCTTTTCAATTCAAATTTCTACAGTTTATAAAAATTATGTCAATATATTGTGAATATTCAGAGTTATCACATTACTCTCCAATTTATATTTTCATTAATGGAAAGCCAACAATTCATTGTATTTCGATACGAGGTTTTATGATATATATCACATACTTGTTTTGGTGATATTCTCATTCTTTCAAATTTTGTGGTAGATGTGATTGAAATTTTCTCTTTCTTTTCTTGAATTCACAGCTTTTGGTTCCGAATATATTTCGATCATCTCATAAATGTTTCGTTCAAAGTAATTTTTTTCTTTCCTTAAAATTTCATAACAGTGAAAGTCGAACGTATGCAGATTTTTAAGTGCATATCTTCTCACTGCAGTTGTATATTTATTTGTTATGACTAAGTATGTTCATATATTTTCTTATTAATGTACTGTTTGGTTTTTCCTACATATCTATGAATCCTCACAAACACAACAGTGTATTTAGTATACGTTATGTGTTTTATTCTTTTCTTTAGCTTCACGTTCTCTACTTTAATATTATAATTTTTCAAGGAGTGTATGTATTTCCACCCCACATATCTTGGTTTATCGATAGTATCAATATCATTTCTTGTATTCTGGCTGTGATTGATATATTCTCTTTTGACTAGTTGGTTCATGAAATTTCTTGAGGTATACAATTAGTTTTAACACTTCTTCTTTCAATTATATTCAATGGACTAAATTTTAGGTTAGCGAAAGTTGGAGGAAAGGAAGTGTCAGAATAAATGCATACCTCCAAAAATTTCATGAATCAATCGGTAGAAAGAGAAAACGTTTTTTATACAGTCGCAGACAGAATACGATAAATAATAAAACTATTGACAAACCAAGATATTATGTGATGTTGAAATACACTATACTATACAGAATATCAGAAAGTATGAATATTGAATAAATAAAATATAATATTAAGGTAGCACATATTCATAGCCGACTCAATAATACATTTTCAACAAATTTAAAACCTAAAGTTGAACAAAAGAAAAAAACACATATATTGTACAAAATACACTGTGACGATTGTGAGATAACACCAAACAGAACATTCATAGAATAATATATGAACATTATTGAACATGAATACTCAGTCAGAACAAATAAAAATACAACTACAATAAGAAGACATGCGCTTGAAAATTTGCATACGTTCGACATTCAAGGTTCAAGAAAAAAAATGAGTTTAAACGAAATATTTATGAGATGATTGCAATACATTCGGAACCCAAGGCTGATTATTCAAGAACAGAAATATAAAATTTCAACTACATCTACAACAACATGTTAACACCAGAAGAATAATGATAATAACACCAAAACAACCCTATGATGTGTCATACAAACTGGTATCGAAATGCCATTATTGGATTTTCATTATGACATGACACTATTTTTTTTTTTAATTTCTTTATTGACTTTACTTATTATAAATTTACATAAATATAAACCACTACTTAAAGCAGTGCAAATGCACTGGTACCAAAGATATATAACATTTTCAGTGTGAAACCTCTACTGATTCATAACATATAATAAAATAAAATATACCCAACCAATAACAGTAAAAAAGAGAAAAAAAAAAGAAAACATCAATTCCATCAATATAAATTAGAGAGTGACATAATAACTCTGAACATATACAAACTGACAAATTTATTTTTTTTTGCATATTTTTATTTCTGTCAATCAAGTATGAGACCTTGAAAGCAGCTAAAGAGTTCTAGAAGACGAAAATAAGCTGATTGAATGAAAATCAATTAATTTATTATATCCTACTTCCAGAAGCAATATGAAAATTAAACATTTGGATTAAAGAAAATAATACCAGTTGATATTTTAGAATATTTAGGTAGTTGAAATAGTTATTTTCTTTAGGAAAACACAATTTTCGTTTCTCAATTTTTATCGATTTTTTGAGAGTATAAATATTTGACTAATTGGCATGACAGTTATACATCTGAGATATGACATACATGTGTATATTCTTTTTTATGATCAAACACTATTAGGGACTCAAGAAATATTATTTGACCTATGAACAGAGTAACATTTGAGTTTTATACATATACACTGTCTTTAATTGATACCGATAAGTGAAATTATATGAGTATTATTTTATTCCGTTCATGAGATATTTCATTGAAAATTTATATATATATATATATATATATATATATATATATATATATATATATATATATATATATATATATATATATATATATATATATATATATATATATATATATATATATATATATATATATATATATATTTCCGTTTAAAGTAATATTAATTTTAATTTCAATGGATCAAAACTATTGTGAAACCCTTTCCTTGGCTTCTTATGATTGTTATTGATTTTCTCTAATTCAATTCACAAAGAACAGTTGAACACGTGCAACGTGCAATTATCTCCTTAAACATTGTTTGGTTTTGTTGCATCATATTCAAGATTTTATTACTGCCGCGAGGCCTTGTTTTATGCGTTTCCCTAGTACAGATAACGAGGAAAATTCACAGCTGAGGTGTTCAAGAAGAATAAACATTTTCGATTACCACTCGCAATTCAAAATTATCGTGGAGAAAATGAACACATAAAACACGTTTCATATTCGTTTTATGTGTACACATCGTTTACACATACAAGAAGGACCGCTTCCATAGTTATGTTAAACGGTTCTTGCTCCAGCATGAAAATATAATATGATTTTTCATTGGAGTCGTCTGAAACCGTTAAGCTCATTAAATATATTTAAAACAAGGTGAACGACAACAGATTTCAATAAACCGAAACAAAACGATCAATAAATATAATAAAATGATAAATTTTTGACTGACTTCAAGTCGTTGTTCTGATGCCAAACTATACAGATTTAGATTTTTGTATTGAAGCTTATGAATGTCATAATAATTTTGCACCCTATAATATTTTGAACAAATTTATTGACGAAACTTTGATAAGTCTGGATAAATTCAATTTTTCATATTTATGTATATATATATATATATATATATTTATATATAATATATATTTATATATATATACAATATATATTTATATATACATATATATATATATATATATATATATATATATATATATATATATATATATATATACATATATATATATTATATATACATATATATATATATATATATATATATATATATTATATATATATATATAATATATATATATATATATATATATATATATATAATATATATATATATATATATATATATATATGTATATATATATATATGTATATATATATACTATATATATATATATATATATATATATACAATATATATTTATATATACATATATATATATATATATATATATATATATATATTTATATATATATATATATATAAATACTTCATCTTCAAACATAGAGTTTCATTTCTAAAAAAATCATATTATTGATTGATTTTCATAGAAAAATGGCTTAGAATAGAAATACAATTATCCTTGCTATTTATTGATTAATATTGAAGTATTTAATCCTAAATTATAATTGAGGAAACTGATAATTATAGTCCTCACTTTCGATGCAATTCCCATTATAAAATTTTGTTTTTTACTCAATAACTTCCCAATTCAACGGGATATGGTAATATTCATCCCTACTCATCTACTTTTTGACCTACTTGTAATCCGAAATGAAGATTCTGGAAAAAACCTCGCCCATTTGTAAGCGCTCGGTTTAAGTCGAATAGAAATTTCTGTTAAAACGGAATGATCAGAAAACGTGGCCTCTCGCCAATAAAGCGACCATGTTTGAAATAGAAAACTGAGTTACGCAGTTTATATGTGATGTTCATATTAGGAGTAATTTTTCCAGAGGAAATAGAATAAGTGAATGAAGTTGCAAAAACGTTGATGCATATTCTGCATTCGTTGCATCTGAGATCCGAAGTGAATTTGGCAATGGATTTGTATTTTAATGTGAACTGTCTTTCGATATTATTGAATTTGCATTTTACGGGATGGTTAGTTCCATACAGAAATATGCCTGTTTGTTTTAGAATTTGAATTTTTCGTAAATAAATGAAATCATTTGATTTTCTGTTTTTATTACTGCCGGAATATATTTCACATATTTTTTTTATGCTGAAAGTTGACTAGCCATTATAAATAGAATATTTTTTTGTAGTATTTTCCCCGAAAATAATGTACTATTGCATTGTATCGAAAGTCAACAGCCTGAAGTTTAGGAGTAGTTGATATATCTGTTCAAGATCTCCTAGTCCATGATTTACGAAACTGATATGAGGTGGAATATCGATCGATATAACATGTTGCAGAACTTGGCATTTATGGTGGACCTAACGGACATTTTTCAAACTTCACGAAAACTTAAATAAGCTGTTCATGTATCTACCCTAAAAATTTATTCCTTAGACAAATTACTGAGGAAACCTATCTATTTAAATCATAATGTTCATGCATAATCACAAGTGGTAAATTTATGTCACGTAACATTTACTAAATACTTCTAGTGAAACCACAAACAACTATTTCAAATCTCGCAATACTTGGATACACCATTTATAGCAACTTTTTCACATCTTGCGGCACTGAACAGGTACTATAAGCTTTTTCAGATCAAATGACTGAGGTCTATACGGTTATTTATATTTACTGGGTAATATACCAAGTCTACAAGCCCATAAGGGCAGATGTTGGAACACATGCGAAATAATCGCCTGTGGCGATTTATTGCATTGTTTTTTTTGGTGGACGATCCTCTTGTGACAGAAAATTTACACCAAATAGCACATCGTCTAGCGAAATAAGTCATATACTCTTATATAACATACACTCTGTATAGTTGAGGAGATTCAGTTTGAGCCGGTGATCAGATAACTGATCATAATTACAGCCAAATGAGAAATGTTATTTCCTACAAAGTGAGCAAGCTGAGGATCACGTTATCCGAAAGAATAACAACAAAATATAACAAAGTAGTAAAAATACTTTCCATTAACACCTTCTCAGATACTAGGTGTTCAAACATGCATAGTCTCTTTTTTCCTGATAGTTAAACTTACAAAGAAACATTATATGTTTGAAATTCTTATATAAACTATTACACGGCTGTATTGACTGTCCCCCTCTTCTGGCTATGGTGGAATTTCTGGTGCCTAGGCGGTGCTCAAGATGTAATGAACATTTTTTCTATGCCACTCCAAGAACCAATTCTCTTGTGAAATCGCCTATTAGGTACATGTGTTCATTATTCAATGAGGTTTCTGATAGTTGTGATATGAACTATGATACGTTTTCAGCCATAAGTCGAGTTTTTTTGGAGTATCTGGATAGATAGACATAAGTGGTATTGAGTTTTTATCGTTTCTCAAGTTGTAATTGTATTAATATCTTAATGTAATTTATTTTTTTTTTCTCTCCGTCATTTCATGTTTTTAAAGTTAATTTTTATTTATTGTAATACTAATATTTTTGAAGCCGCTTCTGTTAATTTTTATTTAGTTATTTAAGAATTTTTCCTGAAACTGGGTTTTCTTTTTACCTGTAGGAAATAAAGGCCTCATTATTATTGTTATTATATCATGCAAAAACATATTAAATAAAGTATGCTGCAAATAGTAGCGTCAGATTTTTTTCAGAACTGTAGTAACGAAGCTTGAGTAGATTTTATTTTCGATAGAAAATACCCTTTTTTACCTTTATGACGTACAAATAAAATAAAATCCCGAATCAGAGGAGTGAATGATGAACATAACCTTTGGAAAAATACAGATGTCAAACAGAGTTGTACGATCGTATTTTTTGATCTAACTCGAAAGCGTTTGTTATCGTTTTCCGTTCATCCTCTCATAAAGCAAGATGACTTGACAGATGGATGTTTCGATATAGGCCTCTATCTAATTTTTATCTCTTCGTTCCAAGAGTCAGCTTGTGAGATAGAATAAACTCGAGTTTACTCAATATAGTGAAGGATTTCGATAACGTAAAAATGTCTCCTGGTTATCCCAAAATTAAAGAGAAGGCAAGTTGGATGTCATTAATATCTTTTCATATTCTTCTATAATTATTTGATGAAGGTTTTATGCTTTTATACTGCTTGTCCGATAAGTCGAGAAAAAACTTCCAATTAAGTTGCCTAATTATATTTTAATCAAGTGACTTCTATCAATTATATCTAACTGATATAAATGAACGAAAATCTAATTAACAAAAATGTCTTTATTGGGATGCTTCTTTCTAATCATACCAATGAAATAATGAGAATTCATGAAAAAATTCAAAATTCAATGCTAAAGAAAATTTCCAATTATTTTAATTAGTTAAGGAGATTTGAAATGAAAAATATTGCAAAGTAATTGATAGTATTACAAAAATGAATAGGATCTTCCAGATAAAAATTTGCAACTCAATATTTTGTTCAATATGAAGAGACCAGTCAGTTTTCAATTTTAGGGCGACATCGGTTTACATTAGTACTTGTATTGTAGTTTGTAGTTGTCACCCCTCCATAGACCTAGATATCAACATCGAAATCTCAAATGGAGCTATTGAGCATTTGATACATAGTATGAAAGGTTCTTTTAAAATGACTCTGAATTCGAAAGAAAAATGAAACATTTACTATAAACTCATAAAAAAAACAAGAACTATATTAATTTTGTAATATTAAATAGTTGTGGTATACTAGTACAGTCAGTGTGGTCTCTAGATTCAAGTCCAAATGATCTTTTTTTTCTGGGGAAATCTTAAATTTGTAGTTACTGTAAGTCAAACTGAAAATTTTGAGACATGGTATTGTGAAATAGTATTGGAAATTAACAACGGTTTTTGCAAATGTATGGGGATGTTTTGTACACAGGATCTACATCAGCGAACAACAACTGGGTAGGTGGGTTGAGCATTCATTGTGGTCATTTTTTGATTTGAATTGGCAGTCAACATTTTATATATATATATATATATATATATATATATATATATATATATATATATATATATACCACTTTGTGATGTAAGCCAATAAAACTGAAGAAAAACAAGAAATGTTTATCAAAAATGGTCCATTAATGCTTTAAATCATTTTAACGTTAATTGTGAATGCCAAGGGAATGCATTTTTGCATGTATTTCATAGCCTAATTTTCACCGATATTGCATGTTTGGAGCTTACGTCTGATGTTGCTTGCATTACGGAACTCGTAAATTTTCAACGTTAACAAAAATGGACATTTTCAGTTGTCGGCAAGGGCGCTAAATCATCGTATCCCATTTGTAAATTATGTCTCTTCGAAAATGAGTGAATCTATGAATAAATTCCGAGCATTTCCAATCTGACGCTTTCCACAGAGACCGAAAAATTTGCATTGCGTAAACAGAATCAAATTTTAAATGATTAAAATGTAACTGGGTTTGATTTGATTACTTTCAGGATTTCCGAACTCCGTAGATTACTTG
This sequence comes from Cynegetis impunctata, assembly GCA_030704885.1. Lineage (NCBI taxonomy): Eukaryota > Metazoa > Arthropoda > Insecta > Coleoptera > Coccinellidae > Cynegetis > Cynegetis impunctata. Next base: position 59,414 of record JARQZK010005110.1, on the reverse strand, counting down.
GACCTAGTTAGGGGGAAGAATCAATCAAGAAAGCGAACAAATCTTCATGCAGACGAAATGAACATATTCTACGATCTAGGGAGCCACTCATCGTTTCGGGTTACTTCCATCGAGAATAGCTTTATAAATCCGTTGGAATTGAGTGACCAATCATTCACCAAATCCGAGAAAATTCTTCGAAGAATTGGATATCGAGCCAACGGTTGTAGCTGTCAAGAGTTGACATGTGGCTGCTGTCTTGGGATTAACATGAGCCAATTCGATTTCAATAGGGAAGGTAATTTCTCCTTAAAATCTGAATTCCCACATGAAAGCTACACTTCAAAACCAAGTCGAGGACTTTTCATCCCATTCGATCCACGCTTTCAATATGTTATCGGGTTTTCACGTATATTGATGTTACCGCTGCTAAAAGTGATTGGTTTTTCCACTCACATACTTTGTTCCTCGTTCAGTTTATTTCCATGGCTCTCAATAAGACGTTTATATTAAACGTGATTAATCTTATGCTCTTATGACACCTGAGAAGTGGTTTTTTTTACCACATATACCTTACATAGCAATTCACGAAATGAACTGTCCAAAAATTAAAAATTTTTTTTATAGAACATGATACATAATAACAAAAAGACGAAAGATGTCTTAGAACATCTGCTTCAAACGGAGTTTCTTCCGCTATATATTGTATATTTTATGTACAATGAAATGAATTAACAACTTTCAAGAGTATAATCAGAAGAAAAAAAAATTATTTATATTAGAATATATTTATTACTTTTAGAGCGAAACTATTTCAAACACTGATCTGTTCAGGAGAGCAAAATTCATTCAAAATGTAGAAGAACAAAAACAATATTCTCATTAAGGCCATATTCATTGTAACATATTTTCTGATAACAATATTATCTTGTGAACATATAAGAGAAACAATGAATAACTATACTATGATAACTATCCAATATATATATATATATATATATATATATATATATATATGTATATATATGTATATATATATATATATATGTATGTGTATATATATATATATATATATATATATATATATATATATATATATATATATATATATGTGTGTAATCCGTCGGTACTACGTAATAATTTATCGTCAACTTAAACAGAAACTTTATTTAACTACTCTTATTATCACAAAATATTGAAAATTATATATGCAATATTATTGCAATTTCTGTCATACGACAATCATCGGGAAGATTGAGATCAGAACTAAATATAGAAAATATATATCTCTTATGCAGGTATTATCTTTCTAGGGGGTCAAGAACTTCTGGTAGAGTTATTAGATATAAGAAAATACATAAAGGACTGGTTATTAAAAAAGATTTTCAAAATTGTTATTTCAAATATTTTTGGATTACATAACTATTAGAATATGTATATCAGAAATTGGAGAATGAAACAAGTCAAAGGCAAGACATTAATGTTCATGTTATAATATAATAAATTTTCAATGCACTAGAGCTGTGAATATATGTGCTTGGCATAGATATTACTGACTGTTTTAAGGGCACCACGATACTACTAGATCAGGTTTTAAATAAAACTAATAGCATTGACCCAGGTATCATTCAAATTAGAAAAAAAATTGATCGACAAATAAATTTTTATGTGTTGATATATAGATAAATTCCTGTCTGTGCCTAAATTGGCGAAAGAACTTTCTACTGTCGAAACAATAGCTTCGAATAATAGATTCCATCAATATATATATATATATATATATATATATATATATATATATATATATATATATATATATATATATATATATATATATATATATATAATAATAATATATTTATCCTTTCAGACATTACAAAAATGTATAGGACACGTCACATACTAAATATACATATTAACCTATCAAGTAACAAATTAACTTACTAGGAGAAAAGACTAACAGAATTCCAAGGAAAAATATTGTTTTAAGCTGTAAAAGCAGTGTTTGAATAGAATATTCTTAATTTCCTTCTTGAAACATAATAAATCTAAAGGCCTAATCCCTTGAGGGAGACGATTGTAAAGTTTTATTCCTACATAACTAGGGGATAACTCAAAATTGGAGGTAGCATGTGTGGGAATACATAATGTGTCCTTATTCCGCGTATTATACCCGTGTAAACTAGTAAGTTTATTGAGATTCAATAACCTATGCCGAACAAACAAGAGACAATGTAAAATATAGATACACGACAATGGTAGAACTTTCTGCTGAATAAATGTCGGTCGGCAGGACTCCTGGGGTTTAAAATTAAAAATGAGGCGAATAATCCTCTTCTGTGTGAGAAAAACTCTTCCACTTCCAGTCGAGCCACCCCACAAACCAACATTGTAGCTCAGATGACTGTGAACGAGTGCATAATACACCGTGAGTATGCTCTCCATTGGCAACGAGTGTTTAAGACGACTAAGCGCGTAAAATGATTTGTTTAACTTTTTACTGAGTTGATCCACGTGACAGTGCCATCTCAAATACTTGTCGACATGTACACCCAAAAATCTAACACTATCTGCGGATCGTAATTCATGTTTCTGAAAATCAATAATCAACGCAGGTTCGTTTCACGCAGTTGAAACTGCATAAATTCTGTTTTATGTAAGTTTAACATTAGAGAATTCTTGTAACACCAATCCAAGAATTTCGGATGAGTCTCTCGCATTTTAACTTGAGTTCACCAGTGGTCTGAGCCGATACCACCAAGGTGTCATCAGCAAACAAGGTGATAGAGTCAGCATTGATGTACTCGGGTACATCGTTTACAAATAACAAGAAAATCAGAGGTCCCAATACAGAGCCCTGGGGCACTCCCATAGTCTGAGCATGACATTTTGATTTAACTTTATTGTTCTCAACAAAAAAATTGCGGTCAGATAAAAAACTCGTTATCCAGTTCAGAAAAACTCCTCTAAATCCCAAACTATACATTTTGTTGGTTATGAAATTGAGCTGTAAGCAATCAAACGCTCGTGACTTGTCAAAAAATACACCCGCCACATAGGAGCATTCGTCTAGGCCACCGTACACAAATTCAACAAAATTAAATATGGCAGACTGGGTTCATCTACCACTGCGAAAACCGTGCTGGTAGCTAGAAATGATGTTAAGGTAGTTCAACATTCGACATTGCTCAAATACCTCAGACAAAATACTCAGTAAGGAAATGGGACGATAGTTATAGTTATGTCAGTCATATATATATATATATATTTATATATATATATATATTTATATATATATATATATATATATATATATATATATATAGGTATATATATATATAAATATATAATATATATATATATATATATATATATATATATAATATATATATATATATATATATATATATATATATATATATATATATATATATATATATATATTGTGGTGGATGTAGATCAGTAGGTCAGTGTCGCGATGAGTAGATGAAGAATGTTATAGTTATACTTTATATTGTTTGTAAACTAACTGCAAGTACGATACACTTACTCTGCAAGTACGTGAGGCCAAGGCCGATATATTGATAAACACTGATATATAAATGAGAGGGAATCTAAGATAGAAAGTAAGTAAGACTGAGAGATAGACTCGTCACGCTGCCCGAGCGGTCAGCGCTAAGCCTATGTTCAGTAATGCTATAAATAAAGACTAAAAGTATAGTATGAACCTGTGCATCATTTAACACCCAGGACCAGGCATTACATGGCGATCCTGCCAGTTGTAGCATTGTGAAAAAAAAGTGAAAGTTAGTGAACAAATATGGGAAGAAGAAGAAATGATCATCGCCCATAGAAAAGCTGGTTGCTTCGCAGTAGTTCCGGAGATGACGACCCAGGCCATCACGAGGACCGTAGGAATGGGTATACCGGCTGTGAACGCAGGTAGAATGGAAGTCACTAACCGCGATGTTGCAGAAGGTTAAGGTAGGATCTACCCTTGTGTAAATGGCAGAGATATGGACTTATAAATATGTGTAAATATAGAGTGAAATGGACATTGTTTTTAAAAATGAAGAAAAAAGAGACATTATTTTTTTTTAAGAAGAGACATTAATTTTTTATTATTAGTTATTACATTAATGAATTTTTCTACATTAAGTTATGACACTGACCTGACCTAAGTATTTCATTATTGTTTTTTTTTATCATTATTAATTCTAGTGTTATTTTATCATTATTAATTTTATTATTAGATTTAATGTTATTATGGGGTTCCGTCTGTCATGCAATAATCGTAAGTTAAGTTTAAGAGGGAATTTTTTTTAATTTGAAATCATTGTGGATAAATATCATTATTTTTTTGGAAGTATTCCTATTCAAGATTATGGAAATATTATATATAGTGTGCAATTAGAGAAATGAGTAATCACGCGTTCTATTGCATTAGAATGAATATGGATTGTATGACATTGACGTTATTATTATGATAACATTGCTATTATGATAACACCCATGTTATTTGATGACATTGACCGACTCACTAAGGAATTACTATTGTTTATATAAATAAAGAATTGATTTATTGAATGGATTTGGAGTCTTGCGGTCAAATAAGATTTATGAATATATATATGTCAAATATTTCGAAGCTAGAAATTTTTTTATTATGAATATTTTGTAATTATGTATTATTTTTAGTTAAATCTTACTGAGACATTGACCTACTTCGGAAAGTTTTAATTTTTTTTGATTAATTTAAATCTTGTAATCAATTTTATCGTAAATGAAATTGATGATACTAGGCATCACAAGTGTTAATTTTAAAAGTCAGAGAAATTGTTAAGAAATTGTAAACTGTTGCTCACCTGATGATACGCAAATAAGAAAATTAACTTATTATACTCGATGAAGCTTGAATATTTGAAGTTGTCAGAAGGGACAAAAATATGAAAATTTAAATATTGTTTTAATAAAGTTTGAACTTTGAGCCCATTATCAAATATAGGTACTGCTAAGGCTGATTATAGTTTCCAAAATAGTATGGTATAGATAATGTACAATTATTTAATGGTTAAAAGAAGAGAGCAATTTTATTAATGAGAATGCGTATAGGGACGCTCAGGGGATGGATTATGCCCCCTGCTAATGAATTATGTTTTCATAAATAATGAATTTTTACTGTAATTACGAGATGGAATCGTTGGTAAAATGAGATGAAACATATATTTTTTTGTATGCTATATATAGATAGCGACCACTTCTTAGTTAAGATGGATATGGTAATGAGAAATGAAGAAATAAATATATAAATGAGTATATATAAATTTTTATGGAGGAATAGTGTTGCGACGATCTACAGCTATCCATTAGCTATGTTATTTAGAATTTTGGAAGCTGCCAAGAATAAATCATACACGGTATGTACTAATGTTGCAACACTCTACAGAATCTAAATATTCGATCGGCATTGACGCGAGACGAAATGTTGAGAATTTTAGAAGCTATCTGTAGGGAAGAATGGAATTAAAAGCTCTCAATTATTAGGAAGGCAAGGGAATATAATCAGTTTTAGGAACCTTAGTCATTATTATTGTGGATATATATATTTATATATTTATATATTGAATTATGGTTAGTATTGTGGTTACATATAGATGGGTTATATTAATTGATATATGAGATAAATGAAAGAGTCCACAAATTAAAGTAAAAGGTAATTTATATAGAGTACTATAGCTGAAATGAAATAATTATTAATATATCAAAAATATGGCGTATCATCACGAGAGTATAGGGACGTTAAACAGCGCGTATGCTTTAAAAATTGTTATTGTAATTATAACTACTTCCAGCACACCTCCAGGAATGGATATGATAATTAAACCATGCATAGGAAATTGAAAGGAAAATTTTAAATTATCATACATTTAAACGAGACAGAATTTTCTCGAGTAAACCTCAATAAAATTCTTTCAATTAGCCCCAGAGGTGTGGTGGATGTAGATCAGTAGGTCAGTGTCGCGATGAGTAGATGAAGAATGTTATAGTTATACTTTATATTGTTTGTAAACTAACTGCAAGTACGATACACTTACTCTGCAAGTACGTGAGGCCAAGGCCGATATATTGATAAACACTGATATATAAATGAGAGGGAATCTAAGATAGAAAGTAAGTAAGACTGAGAGATAGACTCGTCACGCTGCCCGAGCGGTCAGCGCTAAGCCTATATTCAGTAATGCTATAAATAAAGACTAAAAGTATAGTATGAACCTGTGCATCATTTAACACCCAGGACCAGGCATTACAATATATATATATATATATATATATATATATATATATATATATATATATATATATATATATATATATATATATATATATATATATATATATATATATATATATATATATATATATATATATATATATATATATATATAATTATTTATTCGAATTGTTGTTGCCTGTGATCTATTTTTAATCTCTTGATAATTATTAGCAATAACAGGCTGGTTGAATCTTAAAAAACTCGATTTTATTAAAGAGTTGACGTTTTACTTCGATATTCTTAATTGAAATTTCTTTGACATTTATTGATGTGAAAAAATTGAAAAAATAAGGCTGCTTTGTCTTGCTAGTTATTCATTATATACTATTCAGTCTAATATTAACATTCAAAAATGTTATGATTAGATGGTAAGGGAAACCAAAGAAACCTTTACCTACGTAATGTTTGAAAATAAAAATAATAGGGTATTATTTATCTAACAACAAAGAAATGAGTCATGGGAAAACATTAAAGATGTGGAGTAAAATTATCGGTATAGTACGTTTATATGGAAGCAGCCGTTGACACGTGTTTCGGACTCTTTGGTCCTCATCAGAACGGCGTAGCAAAGCATTGGATTGAAAATTTGAAGATGAAAATAGTACAACAAACAAAATCCTCTGATACGGAAGACAATCACCCTCATTGTGGTTTATTGTTTGAACTCTCCGGTATGGGAGATTTGGTCAAACTTTGCCACGGAGGCGATTAATGCTATCCGCGAGAACTAAGAACGAGTAAATAAACAATAACAAAGAAATTAGTCGCGGGAAAATATTAAATAGGTAGAGCAAAATTATCGGTATAGTTCGTTTATATGGAAGTAGCCGTTTTTAATGAAATTTTTTATTTATTTAGAATTTCAAATCTTTTAAAAAAAGAGGATTTTGTTTGTTGTACTATTTTCATCTTCAAATTTTCAATCCAATGCTTTGCTACGCCGTTCTGATGAGGACCAAAGAGTCCGAAACACGTGTCAACGGCTGCTTCCATATAAACGTACTATACCGATAATTTTACTCCACATCTTTAATGTTTTCCCATGACTCATTTCTTTGTTGTTAGATAAATAATACCCTATTATTTTTATTTTCAAACATTACGTAGGTAAAGGTTTCTTTGGTTTCCCTTACCATCTAATCATAACATTTTTGAATGTTAATATTAGACTGAATAGTATATAATGAATAACTAGCAAGACAAAGCAGCCTTATTTTTTCAATTTTTTCACATCAATAAATGTCAAAGAAATTTCAATTAAGAATATCGAAGTAAAACGTCAACTCTTTAATAAAATCGAGTTTTTAAGATTCAACCAGCCTGTTATTGCTAATAATTATCAAGAGATTATATATATATATATATATAATATATATATATATATATATATATATATATATATATATATATATATATATATATATATATATATATATATATATATATATATATATATATATATATATATATATATATATATATATATATATATATGACAGACAACATGATTGAAAATAAACATATTTTTGTACAAAATATATATATTCGCAATCAAAGATAGAGAGATCTGAAAAATTCATACCTGAATTTTTTATCAAAATTGCTTTTAAACCAAAACCAAAACTCTCAGGATTATTATTCAATGCTTGAGATGCGGCACTTCAAAATTTGAAAGGTCAGGAGTTTACAAGTTGATTTCTTCTGTATGTATAGGGGGGTATATGGGTGTTAGTGGTAAATCGTTCAAAATCAGATTAATAGAACAATAACAATCTTATTTGAAAAATTAAACAAATTCAACGTTTTAAAATCCGTTCTTCGAAAACGTCCACTTGTTTACAGCAATAGATTATTTTCAATTTATGGATAAAATGTATTACAAGAATATTTGAATTATCAATTTGGAAAATCTATTTTAATAACAGTCCTTGATGTATTTTCTTCAGAAGCGATTATATCTAATAAGTCTACAAGAATTCCATCACGCCCTGGAGAGATAGTACCTACCTGCATAAGACACAAACATTTTCTATATTTAGTTTTGAACTCAATCTGCCCGATACATTTTCATTTTCAATATACGGGCACATAAACCATCAAAATTTTCTTGGATATTGTTGGGGTCATTTGCTAAATTCCCACCTTGGGACCCTGGGTCCTAAGACCCACGGCAAAGGAGATAAATTTTTGAATTTTTTTTCAAGTTACCCAAAATCCTGCCTTTAAACTTCCATAAATTTATTATTAATGCCTGTAAAAGCACCATTTTGTCCAATAATATTCTGTAATGTATGCTTGTTCCAATACATACGAGGATTTTCATTCCACAATATTATGATTGATGATCTTTCTAACGGTATTCTACACATTGATAAAAAAAACATTTTTGCTTCAAATTGCGAATATTCCTTCAGAAAGACGGAAATCGTTAGGATTTAGTGAGGAAAACAATTTTATTTTGATGATCGTTAAACTACTAAAAATAATTTGATATCTAACTGTTCTCTACTTACAAATTTTGTTCGAAATGTTCTCCCTTGTTACTAATGCACGTCTGGCATCTCTTTCTTATTTCAAACGTTACGGTAGCTAGTTATTTGTTGAACCAGATATATTTCTGCTTTTTGTTCGAACAAAATGATCGTTTATTTGAACAAAAATTAAACAACTAACAATAATTTAAATACCTACCTGCTCTCTTGTTACACATTTTGTTCGAAAAAACATATATTTTTGTTTCAACAAAAAAGCTTTTTTCGCTGCCGAATGCTGCCCGCATTCAATGGTTCACATTTCACTACACATATTAATCCGAATACAGCTGACCCTGAGAGTGTTACACTTACATTACGTTTTCATATACATTTTTAAGCCTAGCTTCAATTCGGCAATGTCTCGATAAGAAACTTTGTTTGAAAAACCTTGAACAGTTAATTATATGGAGAAATGCTTTTCCTAATAAATTTGAAAATATTATGCTTTGCAGAAAAATGCTAATAATAATTTTCCAGATCTTTTTTGAGCAATAACTGAATAATGAAGATTCTATAGATAACATAAATGGTACTATTAAGTCATAATACGATGAAATATAAAATACA
>JARQZK010005110.1:15000-45000 GCA_030704885.1 Cynegetis impunctata | reverse complement strand
TTGATAGATATATCTTTAATTTATTATGATTATTATCAATAATTTCATGATGATATGACAAAAATATTCAAGAATACTCAGTTGCTTATGTAGCGGTTATTAACACTTGCGAATATAGAAATGACTAGTTTACATACACTTTGAGTTAGTTTGCTATTCACAAGTCAAGCTGATACGAAGCGTGTGAAATGGTATGACCACACCCAACACTGTGTTTCCTGGTAGTTAAGAAACTTCTGATAAAAAAGATATAAGAGAAGGAAGGTGCGTTACATTACCTCAACGAAAAATATTTCTACGTATTTGAATTATCCGTATATCTAATACGTTTGGAATTATTATAGAAATAATTTTTAATGTTGGAATAATATATCAAAATAACGTTGTAACTTCTATGGTCATACACATTTTTCAAACTTCAGGAGTTAATTCTGCACCCCATTGAGGCTGAATTGAGATTCCAACGTTGATAAATGGAATATAGTATATGCCAAATATGTTAAAAAGCCTGATGATACTTGCGGTGGACGTAGTAATTTTATTATATAAGTTATATGGAAAAAGGGTAATTGACTTAGATTAATAGCCCAATATTGTGAATTGAAGATAAAACATGTTAATCACTTGCCCTCATAAGAAAAATGGAATAGATTAGTATGAAGAAACTCCATTAAATTCTCATAGTTTGATGAAATATTTTTCTTGATTATTTTAACATAGAAGAAACATATTATAGGCTATTGTCCTTAAAATCATATTTATTACATGAAACCATAACGAAGAATACCTAAAATAACTTCAAATTTGAGTGTTTCTAGCGATAGTTTCATTATTTGATACAGATTACCAGTAGAAAAACACAAATAATTTCATAGAATCAAAACAAAATGAATATATACCTGTTGAAAACATAAAATTCAAGGTTACATAGATCAAAAGCAGTCCAAAATTTCAGGTATCCCAGCGTAGAAAATGGGTATGTGAAGGTAGGATTAAAGGTAAAGAAGTGACTGAATCTGATATAAAAGATTATTTGAAATGTATGAGTTGCGGAGGTACAGAAAAGGTAATAAAGAAATTGGAAATAAAACGACAAAACTCATCTTACAGCATTGGAGTTGGTGGAGATACCTTGGAAATCAAAGATCTCGAATTTTTGTCAAGATGGTATTCTTATGAGAAATTTTTTTTTTATTTCTTTCAGAAAGAACTGAAAAAACCACCCAAATTATGAAAAACCAGAAACTTTACTATCATGCATCAGAATGTACAATCAATAGGCAACTGTAATGATTTGTTGAAAGAACTCGTAGAGAATGTTCAGAACGAAGAAAACACAGAAGTAGCACTTTTATGTCTTACAGAATATTGGCAAACTGAGAAACAATTGAGTAACTAAGGAGTTGAGGATTTTAGGATTTCCAGTATGTACTGCCGATCGTAAAATGAACATGGAGGTGGCGTTATATATGTCAGAAATACAATTCATTATTGTGAGAAAAAGACCTTGCGAAGATGTCAATTAAAGGATTTCTGTAACTGCGCCACAAGGAGCAACAAAGTCATCTCTGAAATTATTGGAAGAAATTTTATTGTTAATAAACTCTTCAATGTTTAGATACTGAAAGAATCTGATGAAAACAGTCGCTTTTGCAATTTTCCTACTGCCTTTGGAATGAAATTAACGATATGGTCTGCTACAAGGTGGACTGCAAATAGTCAAACATGCATAGATAATATTATCATTAATGAAATCGACAAATACCTAACAGAAATCTTTGCCTCTAATATATCGGATCGTAATACATCACAGTTAATAAGTTTCAATTGTGTGGAAGAAAAGAAGCCCAAATATTCTTATAGAAGATGTGAAGGGTAAATGGCCGAAGGGAACGGCTGCAATTTGTTTGCTGGGAGGCTATCTACGAAATACCTGAATATGAGATGTGAATAAACAATGAAACTACTTCATGAGTTTGTTCTCGAATGAGTATGAGCATGTTTGTCCTGAGAAGGAGGTAGAAACAAGAAATAAACCATCGAACACTAAACTGAAAAATGAAAAAACTAAAAGCTGCAATAAAAGGCTGGATATTTCAAACATATGCAAATAAAGAAACAGTATCTGCAAAACAACCTACAAGGAAGTGTTAAAAAGTATGACAACTTATTGAAATATGCCAAGAAATAAAGGTTTGAAAACAAGATTCTGATACTACTAAAATATAGACAAAAATATCAAGACAGTCAATAAAGTATCGAACATCTAATCAACGAAATAAGAATTCGTGAGCCCTAATTGTTAAGTATGCTGATGCCATCAATGTCCTCATCAAGCCTGAAACTTTTCCGCAAGCAATTACAGAAATGAACTCATAATTGGACCGTATTGTTCAGAACCACTCATGCTGGCTATGATTAATCAGAAATGATAAATACTCCTGGTTCTGCTCTGGCAATTCAGGTTGGTGCTCTGATTCTTGAATTCTGTCTAGATGGGAATCGAAATTGGCATATTTCTCAGCTGTTGTTACTTGAAGATATCAGAATCATGCAAGGCAAAGTTCAAGGAAAATTTAAACAGCCATGCATATTCAAAAAAGCTTGCAATATCAAGAATAGACATTACTTCGAGAAAAAAAATCGAATCTGAATATAACACGGGAACAACACACTTGAAATAACCAAAGCATAGGCTAACAATGACGGAAAAGGGACCAAAGTATGCTGATCTCAAATACTTTAATACCCTGCCACCAAGAATTAGAGGGGAAACTATCCCCAAGAGTTTCAAAAGACTAATTTTTGGGGTAATTCTGACGATAGAACCCTACAATTCAAATAAATTCAATTGTCACATTCAGAACATGTTATTTTGTTTTCGGCCCTATTCTCATTTTTGGAGCATTGCTTAAATTATCATTGATATTGTAGCAAGAAGAATTCGAAAATAAAGCTTATTATTATTATTACACGTTTTCAAAGCCTCATGAAAGTATCATATAATTTTGATTGTAATTTGGAGGGCTTAGAAAAAATATATTATGTACTTAGATGATTCGAAGCAATGAAGTGGAGTTCATTATACATAGATGATTATGCTGAATATGAATAAGCAGAAGGTCTAAAGTGAAATTATAGTATCGTTATAGCATCATAGTTTGTTCAACGTTTCCCAGTGCAACGCAGCAATACAAACCTCAATTAACCTGGCATTCAAGACATTTCAGAATAACGCTGTTCGAATGCAATGTAAATAAAGATTTATAGGAAATGCCACGGTAATGGCTTGAAGCGCCAGTGGTAATTTCTGCTTCCTGCTTCCTGTGTATGGTTTAATCGACTCATTAATGAAAACTTGGCAGTAATTGAATCATAAAACACTTAACTTGATTAGTTTCAGTAGGAAATAACAATTAGGGGGTTTTGAACTTTAATTTCTCGCTGATTACTAAGGCAGGTTTGGGGTCATTATTTAGTTAGGTGTGTTTGCACACCTTGTAAATTTGAAGAGACAAATAATACCAATACCAATTCATCATGAAATTTTCAAACTCGAAGAGAATCAATTGAATCAGGAATGAATGGATCAAAATTAATTTATTTCCTCTATTGATTTACCATTGCTATCTTAGACTTGACAAATAGGTTTTTGAAAAAAAAAGTATCAAATTTTTGAATGTATTTTGAAACTTTATCATAAATTATACTAATAGTCGATGCGAAAAACTTTTGAAATTTTTTTTCACCATTTAGTCATTTTTGAAAACTGATAAATAATAAGAACCGCAGGACTACAAAGCGCCACGATGGGTGGCCATGTTTGTGACGTCATTATGTTAAGGGAGTTTCTCGATAGTGCAGTTAACGGCTTCTACGTGTAAATTAACTGAAAAAATCAGAAATTCAGTGCAAAAATTTATTCATAATAGCTACTTTTATTCAGTCATGTGTGATAAAACATTTATAAAGGCTAATTCCGTTAATGTACCTGATGTATAACATCCTGTGGAACATTTAAAATTTTTTTTTGAAGAGTTGAATTTTTTTCCATTCATCACAATTTTTTTTTTCAAAAACCCAACTGATAGATAGCCATTAATCATTCATAAACTTAAATTTGTGATCGGTTTGTACTAATATATTGTAAGAAGATTAATATACTTGATTTTACCCATTAAGCCCATCTTCATTCTGAATATTCATGCATTGAAGTAAAAACTAGGACATTTATTCGAAACGAATCAAATAAACCCCCTAGCAGAGGTGATTATACGAGTTCATGATGCATCGGAATATTCCCCCTACCTTAATCGGTAGATGCTAGAAATGCTAAGATGATTATCACACTCGATGGAAAAAATATGGACAACTGTTTCGCCCTTTTTGGGTCTTATCAGTATTATGCATCAATCTACCGACTGAAATAATGTGATATATATATATATATATATATATATATATATATATATATATATAATATATATATATATATATATATATATATATATATATATATATATATATGTATATATATTATATATATATATATTTATATATATATATATATATATATGTATATATATATATATATATATATATATATATATATATTTAAATATAATATATATATATATATATATATATATATATATATATATATTTAAATATATATATATATATATAAATATATATATATATATATATATTTGAATATAAATATATATTGTATATAATATAATAATTACTGTAACACATATCTCATTCCAAAGTGGTAGGCAATTTAATTGACAGCAAAGTCGTATGTAGTTTGAACAAATGTGTATTGTCCTCTTTTTAATGCAAATAGCATTTATTTACAATGAAAAAAAACCCACAGAAATTAAATAATCTTCGCCTGTTTGGAATATCCAGGGCTTTGTCGTCAACCACGGTGTTGGGGAGATCGAAGACATAATCGTCAGCGTCGTCTTCGATGTCGTCCTAGACCTCCAACCGACACTCTAGCTACCCGACGGAGGGAACAGATCTTGAAGCGAACAATAAGAGAAGGAGGGACGTCTCACTGTAGAAAAATTTAATTTTTGAATTTCTTGAATATCTAACTTGAACATATAAAAATTCCAAAATGAACTTTTTTTTCAATAAAAAATTTCTATTTTTAGAGAAATCAAGGGTTGGTAGGGGGCCGCAACCCTTCAGCCAGACCTCGATTTGATTACTCAGGGTCTTGCGAGGACTATTACAAACATGTTTATATTGCTTCAAGAACCTACCTTGAATTGATCGCCACCTCTCGGACCAATATAAGTCTCTAATCGATAAAAAATTTTGACGGTAGATAGCAGGTATCATGTCTTTGGCCAATCCTCCCATTCTTAAATGGACCATGATTTTGCTTAATTTTCAAGGAGAGGCGTCAGATAGTTCTGTTCTACTCCGTTCCAGAAACTCTCCAAATCGAGGTCTTACAGGATTTGTTATTGTTGGACGTTATAAATACTGCTCATACCCTCCAAACAAAAATAATTTATTTAGGTGATCTTCATGAGATTTAACAACACTATCGTAGGAACTCAACATATTCATTTATCTGTATTTAAACAGTAGAAAACCTGACTCGGCGTAAATACTCATCAAGGGAGATATTGGAAATGCACCTAAGCAGTACCGAATAGCAGCATTGTGCAGCCTGTCCAATTTTGCAAGCAAAGTCCTGCGAGCGGATGAATAAACAACAGCCATAATTAATTCACGATGAAATGAGAGCCCGATACACCTGCAGAAGCATTTTAGGTTCAGCACCCCATTTGGAGAGCGCAAACATCCAGTTTTAAGGTAGTCGATATGTGCAGCCCACGTCAAGGATCCGTCAAAAGTCAGACCCAAGAATCTCACCGACTCCACACACCGAATGGCATTATTTCCTAAATAGACCACCGGGTCGTAATGTGGTGTCCTCAAACAGCAAGAATCATACGTCATCCCTTTGGAAAACTTGAAGCCAATACGTGAAACGTTCTGTAGAATTATATCAATAGATCTCTGTAATTTGGCTCTTATTTGGTCTATAATTGGACCATCAGTAAAAATTGCAAGGTCATCGACATATAGACACCTCGACACTGATTCATCCATTCCTGTTGCAATTTCTTTTATAATTAATAACCTTTAGTAATCTTCGAAAAATCATAAATTGATCCACTGTGATTTGTGATAGGTTCGATTGATACATACATCAAAGTTTGATTTTATGATTGAATATTATTTCAAACGTGAGTGAGATGCTTTTACTATACATAAACTTCAAAAATGTGATTGAGGCAGTAAACAATTTTTCATTCAATTCGATGGTTTCAATCAAATAATGAATATAGCAACCAAAATTTTTTAGAATAGGCAGAACTTAATTGCCGTAATAGCTTCATCAAACAATTTATTGTTAAATGGAAGAAAAATGACTTATTACTAATTTTATTTAGAGTATGAAAACATCGAACTTGAATAAAAGTAATCGATAATTTGGAGCAACGGAGAATAGCAATAAATCGTTTAACTTCTTGGGGAAAAACCGCATAACTTATAATTACCCAATATTTCCGATTTATAGCGAACCGCTTTTCCCCAGAGAAATTTTGGTAATAGCATTATTTACAATGACAAAAAGCAATCATAAATATCCTTAATAATTAGCTTACAAATTGAACGATGAAATCATATAATTGAAAATGTTCAATCATTTGTTGAAAAAAAAAATTTCAATATTCACTAGATAGGTTTTCTATTCAATTACTTGTTTCTTTGCAGCAAGTTCAGTATATATATATATATATATATATATATATATATATATATATATATATTTATATATATATATATATATATATATATATATATATATATATATATATATTATATATATATATATATATATATATATATACATATATATATATATATATATATATATATATATATATATATATATATATATATATATATATATATATATATATATATATATATATATATATATATATATATATATATATATATATAAATACATTTGAACTTCATTCTATTTTTTTGTTTAAGTAGTAGGCTGGTGCAAGAATTGTCAAATAACTTTGTTGACAGTTGTAATGTGCAGCCATCACTTGAGCTTTGTAAAAACCTGAATCCTGTTTGATAAGTTACGCCCTATTAATTACATAAATAATGAAATATTCGTTGTCGGAAAAACAAGACATGTATGATACTTACATACGCGCATATAGAAACTCCAAAGTAGCATCTGAACGTTATTTGCAACAATATCCAGAACTAATGCAGCCAAATTGTACCATTTTCCAAAAACTGGACAGATGTATGAGGGAAAATGGTAGTTTGGAAAAAAAAAAGAGAGGCAAGTACCACATTACCGCTACACATAATGAAATAAATGTGCTTGCTCAAGTTCATATAAACCCAGAAACTTCCACAACTGCAATCGCTAGGGAATGTGGCATGTCACAGAGATGCGTATCAAATATTTTAAGAAAGCATAAATTTCACGACTATAAGTTCACAATAGTACAAGGGTTAAAACAGGGCGATCATCAAAACAGATTGAATTTCTGTAACTGGCTATGTCAAAAACTAATAGAAGATCCTCAATTCCCGACAAAGGTCTTGTGGTCGGATGAATCCACATTCACTAACAATGGTGTATTTAACCGGAGAAATCATCATCACTGGGCCAATACCAACCCACATTTGAAATATGAGTCAAGACATCAAATTAGATTTAGTTTTAATGTTTATTGTGCTATATTGAATAACCAGATATTGGACCCTATTTCATCGATGGTACATTAAATGGACCCAAGTACTTAGATATACTGCAAAATTACGTAGAACAATTTCTACAGGCATTGCCAGTTGTACGCTATGTAGAGTGTTGGTATCAGCATGATGGTGCTCCAGCGCATAATAATTTGGAAGTCAGGGAATTTTTAAATACTAGATTCGGCGAACAATGGATTGGGAGAAACGGACCCATTAACTGGCCGGCTAGATCTCCGGACATGAATCCGATGGATTCCTTTTTTTGGGGAGTCTTAAAGGACTATGTTTATCAAGTCCCCATACATAATACAAATGAAATTCGCAACATAATTATAGAAGGAATTAGATCCATATCTCCTGAGCAAATTCGAGCGGCTATCCAGGGAATTTCTGAAAGAGCGAGGCTGTGCATCATTAATGAAGAAAACCATTTTGAACATATTTGAAAATTAACTCTTTTATTATTAACTTTTTGCTTTTGTTTGATTTGTTGTGTTTTTTAATGAAAAAAGATCTGTTTTACTGAACTAATGTATGATTTTCTGTTTGATACATAATACACAGGAATAATGTTTTACATTCAACATTAAATAAATGACAAGTGAATCATTAGCCCACTATCCTTTTCACATAGTTTTGAGAAAAACTTAATTTAAGCTGTTTGAATTCATATTTCTGTAAGGTGTGATACACTGTTGAATTCGTAATTTTTTTCTTTATCACTACATAAGGAGAACCATAAGAAAAAAAAGTTGACTATCGCGTCTCCGTAAAAGTGGAAAATAGAAAAAATCTGACAACGACAGTAGAATTGTTATGTTGGATAATAGCTACGAACCAAATTTCGTGAAGTTATTTCCAGAAATCTCGATTTTTAGTTTTTTTGAAATATCTCGGGATCCATTGGAGATATTTTGGATCTGTTCACACCATCACACTCATCCCAAAATAACGCAACTTTTTTGTAATTTAAGCCACCCTGTATTTCTAACGGTTTCCGATATCCCTGTAGTCCCCCTCTAAATAGTTCTATCCCTGTTTATATATATATATATATATATATATATATATATATATATATATATATATATATATATATATATATATAATTATTTATTCGAATTGTTGTTGCCTGTGAACTATTTCTAATCTCTTGATAATTATTAGCAATAACAGGCTTGTTGAATCTTAAAAAACTTAAAACAAATTGTTTAAAACATGGCAACAAAAAAATTTCATTTCTCCACAAAAATCAAAAGAATTAATTCGACACAACAGCCTTCCACCTAAATTTTATGGTCTTCCTAAAATACATAAAGAAAACATACCATTAAGACCTATCGTCTCTTATATTCAATCACCTCTATATAATCTTTCTAAATTTCTTTCTTCAATATTAAAAAATATAGTAAATCAAAATCCTTATTATATCAAAAATTCTATCGATCTAGTAGACCATCTTAAAACTTTGAATATACCTAACAATTACAAATTTTTCTCATTAGATGTTGTTTCTCTTTATACCAATATTCCAAATTCTTTGGTTCCAATAATAATTAATGACAAATGGAATATTATCAAAAATTATACAAATATTTCTAAAACCGATTTTATAGAAGCAATTCAATTTGCTCTTGGTACAAACTATTTTCAATATGAAAATAACTTCTACCAACAAATTGATGGTGTAGCAATGGGAAGTCCTATTTCCAGTGTTATAGCTCAATTAGTTTTAGATTATTTAGAAGAAAACGTATTAAATAATTCGAATGAACGAATTATAACTTTCAAAAGGTATGTTGATGATTGCCTTATAATAACATCAGAAGATTTTATCGATAATATTCTCAAAAAATTCAACGACTTTAATAGAAAATTACAATTTACTCTAGAAAAAGAAACGAACAATACATTAAATTTTCGTGATATTACTCTCATACACAAAAACAATGAAATAATCACAAAATGGCATAGAAAAGAAATTTTTTCACAAAGAACATTGAACTACAACAGTACACATCATTTGTCACAAAAAAAGAAATTAATAATCGGATATATAGACAAAGCACTTAAACTTACTTCACCTACACACAGACATGAAACATTACAAGACGTCCATAAATTACTCATAAAAAACGATTACCCAATAAAACTTATACAGAAAATCACTAAAAATAGAATTCATAAACTGTACAACACATTAGAAACATCAAAAAAAGAAAATATTAACAAAAAATATATTCCTCTTCCATATATTCCTCATTTAAGTAATAAAATTTCTCAAATTTTAAATCCACACGATATTAAAGTAGCCCACACCGCACAAAATCAAATTAAACAAATATATTCTAAATTAAAAAGTAAAACACCTCTCTTGCAAAAATCTCATGTTGTTTATAGTATACCCTGTAATAATTGTAATAAATCATATATAGGACAAACTTTTCAAAATTTAGAAGAAAGATTAAAAGCACACAAATATACCAGAACACAAACCACAGCACTAATAAAACATAAAAACAATGAGAATCATACTTTCAACTTTAATAGCACAAAAATTTTAGAAATAGAAAAAGATCAAAAACGCAGAGAAATTTTAGAAATGTTACATATTCAAAAAAATTTAAATGAAGTCGTAAATGATAGAACAGATATCAAACATTTGAGTTCAATATACGCAGATTTAATTCTTTAATTTTTCTAAGAAACAATATAAATCAAAACAAAATAATTCAACAAACAAACTCTAACCACAACAACTCATCTTCTTAGACAAAATCTAAACATCTAGAATTTTCAATTTTTCTAGAAAGAAAGTATAGTTTAGAACATGTGATCTCCAAAATCGCAAGTAATGTCTTTTTTTTAAAGACAACAATCAAATATTTTAAACCTATTTTGTACATTACGTGGGTGAAGGTTTCTGTGGTTTCCTTCCCATCTAATATCAACGGACCTGTCTGTTGATATTGGACTGAATAGCACGTAATTAATAACTGAAGACGGCCACAGCCGCAATGAGAAATTTTTGAAAAAAGATAAATAGTACCCTATTATTATTATTCTTTGACTCTTCAAAATCAAAATAATTTGGACCTATCTCGAACATTACGTGGGTAAAGGTTTCTGTGGTTTCCCTTACCATCTAATAATAACAAATTTGAATGTTAATATTGGACTGAATAGCACGTAAGAAATAACAAAGAACGGCCACAGCCGAAAAATTTTAGAGAAAAAAATTTTTCAAATCAATAAAATTCAAAGAAATTTCAATTTTTTCAAAGATTTTTGATAAAGCCACGAATGTCGTGGCGAAACGTCAACTTTTTAATAAAATCGAGTTTTTTAAGATTCAACAAGCCTGTTATTGCTAATAATTATCAAGAGATTATATATATATATATATATATATATATATATATATATAAATATATATATATATATATATATATATATATAAATTATTTGAATCTTTGCCATACTGATGATAAGAAGCGAGCTTATATTTTATTGTTACTACCATAGATCTGAAACGTTGGATGGAATAACCGGATGAAATATATTGCTGTTCGTTAATGAAACAGAAGGACTTTCCGATCAAATTTTTTTATCTCTAGGATTGTTAAGCTATGGCAACTTGATGCCTTCAACATTTCAATTGTTCATTTATCAGTCACGTCCTCAAAACTCGGGGAGCACTGCAATCGCGCTCCTTTTTTTAATAAAATGACTTTGGTAAATCCACTTAAAGCCTGATTGAAAATAGCTTTTTATACGACGTATAGGATTAATAAATGTGAATAATTCAGATTATTCAAACATACTCTATATTCTATAACGAAAGTGATCCTAAATTATTGATTATTTATTATATTAATTCCATAACTCATTTTGTGTCCAATGATGAGTAATCTGCATTGCAGCCAGTACATAATTATCATGAGAATACTAGAAAACAACGTACTGTGATTATATATCACACACATAATTATACACACATTAATTTTAGAATTAAATTTACTGATAACAGAATCGATGCCAGCGATTTCACTGATAACGATAGGCAGAAAGGTTTACTGAAAATTTCATGCTTCACACTTATTATAGCTAAATTATATTTAGGGTTCTATTGCCATTTTTCTCAACATGAAAATGAAAATCAACCATCCCAACAATAGTAAATATTCTTGGATATATGATGATATATATATATATATATATATATATATATATATATATATATATATATATATATCATCATATATCCAAGAATATTTATTATTGTTGGGATGATATATATATATATATATATATATATATATATATATATATATATATATATATATATATATATATATATATATATATATATGTATATATATATATATATATATATAAAATATATATATATATATATATATATATATATATATATATATATATATATATATATATATATATATATATATATATACATATATATATATATATATATATATATATATATATATATATATATATATATATATATATATATATATATATATATATATATATATATATATATATATATATATATATAACTGAGATTGAATTGTCGCACATCACTTGGTGAAACATCATAAAGAATAAAGTATAAACTTTAAAATAAAAACACTTGGCTTATGTTTCACAATATAAAAAATCTTTAGATACTGTACTTAGCAGTAATAAAAAGTCGACATGTTTCGAGCTATGAACTCATTATCAAGACTGACGTCAGTCTTGATAATGAGTTGTGTCGACTTTTTATTACTGCTAAGTACAGTATCTAAAGATTTTTTATATTGTGAAACATAAGCCAAGTGTTTTTATTTTAAAGTTTATATTTTTTTCTATATATATATATATATATATATATATATATATATATATATATATATATATATATATATATATATATATATATATCTATATATATATATATATATATATATTATATATAGATATATATATATATAAATTTTTGATAATTATTAGCAATAGCAGGCTTGGTGAATCTCAAAAAACTCGATTTTATTAAAAAGTTGACGTTTCGTCACGACATTCGTGGTTTTATCAAAACTTTTGATAAAGCCACGAATGTCGTGGCGAAACGTCAACTTTTTAATAAAATCGAGTTTTTTGAGATTCACCAAGCCTGTTATTGCTAATAATTATCAAAAATTTAAAAATACTTCACAGGCAACAACAATTGAAATAAATATATATACATACATATATATATATATATATATATATATATATATATATATATATATATATATATATATATATATAAATATATACATCAGTCGAACTTCGATAAATCGAACCATGACTTGCTAAAAAAAAAATTCGAGTTATCAAGACTTGGAGTTATCAAATAAAATTCATTAGGTGTATTAATGGTAATTTTTTATTTCATTACATACATATATATTTATAAAAATGCGTTAAATATTGTTAGTTGTGAAAAAATCAGTTATTTGACTCTGTCGGGTTGTTTTTTTATTGTGGCTTTCGAAGAAAGCTTCAATATTATTTAAGCCATGATAAAGAGCATCAGTTGTGTCCTCATTGGCTTTTAAATATGAACGTAATACAGTCAACGAATTTGCAACCATTTCATTTGAAGGTGATTGCTGCGGAGTTTTTTCCGAATCATTCTTCTCCAAACCATTTTCGCTATCATCTTGATCGTCAAGCTCCACAGATTTGGATTCAGACCTATAAAGACCGACAATATCTTCATCTGTAGGAAACCCTGAAGTAATAATATCGTCGTCCACATGCATAAAATCATTAAAGCTGCCACCTTCTGTGTTTCTGATATTATTCCAAGCTTCATATTCTAGTTGCAGTTGAATTTCTCCCTCATTTCTTTCTTGCAAGCGTTCGCTCATGAAAATCAAAGGAATTTCTTCTTCTTCCTCCCACTCGGTATATTCACCAAAACTAGCTTTTTTAAAGCAGTTAGCGATGGTCTCCGGTTTAACGTCGATATTCTGTATGCTTCTATTGTATTTTGTGTGATGGCATATATTCTTTATTCTCCGCTTGAACTCCTTTATGAAATTGATCTTCATGCTGAAGGGATGGTAAGAAAGGTAGTGGATGTATCTTGCTGAATTTGTTGCTTTTTGGTACCAATCCAGTTCAACTATATTATTCTTACATATGACCAATGTATCCAAGAATGGTACACTGTTATTTTCTTCATATTCTACTGAAAATTGTATAAGTGGATCGAATGAGTTGAATTTATTTATTAAAGAACCAGAATAGGTTCAAGTCGGATGTTGTGTATAAAATACCATGCACCAACTGTGAAGCAGTATATATCGGTCAAACGTCACAGAACTTGAACTCTAGAATCACAGGACATAAAAGTGACTCAAAAAATCAAAATAAACAGATCTCCTCTGCCTTAACGACCCACATAAGAGACACGGGGCATAATTTTAATTATGGAAATAAGAGAATATTGGATCAGGAACACAATTACAAGAAGCGGCTTTTTTTTGGAAATGTACCATATTCAAAATCACCCTGAAGCCCTTAATAAAAAATCAGATACTTCCAACCTGAGCAATAGTTATACGTACTTAATAAATTTCAAATTTCCGTCTAGAGATGAATAATTATATTCCGACGTATAGCTTGTTTCCTACCAGTACACATGTGCATCGCACGCCATGTGTCTAGGTATTTGTCCGCGTTTCATTTCAGATATTGTTATTCTAAGGGTCGCACCATTTAGTTAGTTGCCTCTAGAAAAATTTGATCTAACAAACTTGTGTATGTGCTTATATTTAGTTGTTTTTAATCTCGCAGATAATGTAAATTTGGAGGATGTTCATCATTATGATTGTTTTAATGTTGATTTTGTAATTTTAGCCCTGAAGAAGTCAATAAACATTGACGAAAGCTTGGAAATAGTCTAAAGAGTATCATTTCATATAATTGAAGGCTGAACTACCCCGTTATTATTATTAGGATATATATATATATATATATATATATATATATATATATATATATATATATATATATATATATATATTTATATATACAGTTTATATAGTATATAGAAAAAGTTCGAAATAAAGAGAAAGAGAGAAGTGTTGCATCCATTCATTGAAATAATTATTATGAAACTATCGACAGCATTTACTGCCGCTCCCATTTTTTAATTGATTTACTTAAATATCAATACAGCTGGTTATAAATCTTGGATGAATTCATAAGAAAGAAAATATTTTGTTGTTGTGTTATTCATACCCTAAAATTTACAGAACCACTGATCTTTTTGTCATGGTCAAAAATTATATAAACCTGGAACCTACAAAGACTCATTAAAATTTCTTATCAATTTAGATATTTTTATTTTCCACTAACAGATTAACTGCATCTACTTTAATAAAAGGTTATTTCAAAGATCATACCAGCATAATGGAAAGCTGAAGCTCGAAATACGTTGGATAATGAAACAGAGACTTAAGACGAAAGGAACGTAGCTTTGGATTAATAAGACACTGTGAAACAGTGAAATCAAAAAAAAAAAATTCGTAAGCCTTGTAATGAAGAGCAGGATATTCTAAGCTGCGGAGCTGAAAGTTCAAAATCTTATGAACCTGAGAAGCTCATGCAAAATATTAGATAAAGATAAATCTAAATTAATCCTCTTTCTCATACTCTATATTATGTATGAATAGTGTGTAGCGTCTTTCCATCACTTCATCTAAAATTCAGAATTTATTCTGACGTTCCAGATACAAATAATGCAGTCTTCAAGTATAGAAAGGAATATAATAATAATAATATTAAAAATAATTCCTTAGCACATTTACATATGAAAGTTTTAATACAATCAGAATAAAGCTACAAAAACTCTGGGAATGTATACCTGTCATGAGCATTTTACCAAATACAATAGGTACAATACAAACAAAATAAACAATTTCTATAACAACATTGAATACAACAGATGTAATGATTTTTCGAACATTTAAATGTATCTTGGAAGGGATGCTTTTTGAAAATTCAACCATACCGACATACCCAATCCAAAAACTGAAGAGAAACTCCATATAATGATATAATTACTGAAAGAGAAAATTAAACAATGATTTTTCGAGAATGTCTTGAGAATTGAAACATACACGTCAGACATGGGAACGAAGCAATTGATTCATGCATTATAATCAGTAAAAAAAATCTTAAATTTATCAATATTGTTTTTTACACTCCTTATATTTAAATGGTTTATTGTCATATTTTTACAATTAAACTATGAAGCTGAAAAAAACAGCTATAAATTTTATATATATATATATATATATATATATATATATATTTATATATATATATATACATATATATATATAATATATATATATATATATATATTATATATATATACTGATATATATATATATATATATATATAAATATATATATATATATATATATATATATATATACATATATATATAGATATATATATATATATATATATATATATATATATATATATATATATATATATATATATATATATATATATATATATATATATATATATATATATATATATATATATATATATATATATATATATATGAATATATCTACGTGAATTATTTTGTACCATCTATTTCATGAATGTTTCCCTTTCTCCTCTCGTAAAATTGTCGACGCAGAAAGAGTCTTCATTCCCTTGTGTTGCGGTTGTTTTTGAGCAAGGTTTTTTCCCAAATTCAGATTTTCTCATTTTATTGTAATATTTTCTCCAGATTCAAGTTCTTTCACTGTGTACGAATGATCACGAATATAATGTTTATTTCCTCTAATGCAACTTTTTTTGTCGGCTTGTTCCTATCATGTAGTTTTCAGCTGTCTCTTCAAGATTTTTTTCATGAATAATCTCTATATAGAAGAATAGAGCGTTTATAGTTGTACTAGATACCTGTTTATTCGCTATGGTTTAGTCTGGTTGAATGGAAAATAATTGTTATTAATAACAATGGAAATAAAATCAAATGTTTCATTACAAAATGGCGAATGCGCCAGACCAGATACCCGACTGCTAATTTTACAAAATTTATGTCTACATTACTACACAATCGAGAGGCCTCGATAGCCCAGCGGTAGGGTGTAAACTGAAGATTGTGGGTTCGAGTTCCACCTTGCTCTTGGGTGTTGTGTATGTCTCATGAAATTTAGAGGTTCTAAATCAGTGGCGGCTCGTGAGGTGTTGGTTTAAGGAGGCTACAAGAGGTGTTAAAAAATACACCATTGGCGAAAATTTTTAGGATTTCAAGGTCAACCGCCTTATAATTTAAAGAAAGTCAAAGTAAAACAAGCACCCTAAAATATTGAATAGGTACCTATTCGAGGAATTGATCAATTATTGCCCAGCAAGATCCAACGGGGAGGTGAGACTTTTTTCTTGCCAGAAATGAAATAGGCCCCTCCCAAAAATAGATTAAAATAAAATTCTTGTCATAAAAGTCAAACAAAACTTAATAAAATAACAACAAAATAAAATAATAAAATATACATTTAGACCTAAAAAAAAATTTAAATAAATTCTTTGGTATAGACATCTATTTTTTTAAAGATATAATAAAAACTTTGTCTTTTTGATAATAAAATTCATCTATTTCATGAATTTTATACTTTTATGAACTCGGAGGTTAGGTTAGTAAGGTTAGAAAAAGTCAGGTCAGCTCAAGTTTTAGAAAAAAAGATGACCCAGCGACAAAATCTGACTTCATATTGCCAAAATAAGCTATAAATTTCGAAATTTCAGGAAAATCGGGGCAGTCTGTTGTATTATCGATATTTACCAAAACTCCTGCATAGATGACAGTGCCAAACAGAGACATTTTCCCTAGTCAAAGTAAACACTGCCAACAAAATAATTTATTTTTACCTGTGATCCGATAAGCCAAGGATGTCTCTCATAATTTCTGATATTAAAACCGCGATTCTGCTACGCTGCACCAAATTGTTTAATTACGTGGTAGGTCGCAATGTTTTTATTAAAACTTTATCGTTTTAACTTAGTGCACTGAAGTTATGGGATAACAAATATTCCACTGAGTCACCATTGAAATTTTTAAAATTAACTTCAGTAACCGAACTCATTTTGAAAACAGTACCCCAAATTAAAACCAAAACAAACTATTTTCCTCCACGACAAGTCACAACGGTCCATGTCCAACGAATTCACTCGATTTTACCCGAAAGCCTATAGTTGTGATTGGTCGACATTGTGTGAGACTTAGGTGCAATCGGTGTTTCCATTTACGTGTGTTTTCCTTTTCTATTGCAATGAAGTATTCATTCGCAGTATTCGCACCGTTGTTTGCTTTTCTGTGGCAGGCATAATGAACGTTGAAAATATACAAGATTTGTGGCAGCGTTGCCACAAATCTTGAAATGAATGAAATGCAGTAAATGTAAATACCTTCTATCGTAATTAATAAATTATATTATATAATGTAGGTTGAAAGGAAGGTAGGTTCATAAAATAATATGATTTTGATTAATATGAATATGCTGAATACTGACTATTCAATATAATATATTAGTGATACACGGAATATTATTGAGGAGGAGGCTTAGCCTCCTTAGCCGGCTTCGAATAGCCGCCCCTGTTCTAAATATAATTAACTGTTGGGTAATGACTCAGTTTCAAGCCCATTGGCCGTTCGGAATCGGCGTTAAACTTTAAGTCCCTTGAGCTGAAAAACTAAAAATACACAACCGACTCTCATGATTCATCCACATAAAAACCTATTCAAAGTAAAAATCACTCAGATGTGTGTGTATAATTGTATAGATATATATATATATACATATATATATATATATATATATATATATATATATATATATATATATATATTATATATATATATATATATAATAATATATATATATATATATATATATATATATATATATATATATACATATATATATATATATATATATATATATATATATACTTAATATATATATATATAATATATATATATATATATATATATATATTATATATATATAAATATATATATATATATATATATATATATATATAAATATATATATATATATATATATATATATATATATATATATATATATATATATATATATATATATATATATAGGATATTACTCCTCTTTGTCTCATAAAAAGAGTTAAACGACATTTCTCCACCCAATTATTCCTTAGGTTAGAAATAAAACACAAATTGAACAACTTTTCATATAATATTTATTGGTTAATCTCTAAAAACAATAAGTCATAAAGAAAAAGCTTTTGTGTTTACTGTTCAAAGTTTTTTGTGTTGTGAAAGCGTAACACTTATTCAGAGAAAATATTAGTAACGTAGTGTCAGAACTCATTATAATAACAAGTGTTTACTTTAACATTTAAATTTTGTCCATATCATAGTAATCTAGGTAACCTTCAATAAAGAGCTGTACCAGAGTTAAATTCTTGTGACTTAATCCCCGTTAAAGTCGTCAATATTAAATACAACGTATAACAATGAAAACACAATGAATAAGTTTTTTTTCAACAGAGTCCCTGCAGATCGATACAATGGCTTCGATATTCAGTTTATATTGGAAACCGTCTCGACCCCCTCAAAAATGCCTTCAACCGGAAGCTCCACCTATTCATTGTTCGCATGTCTTTTACCATCGAGTCAGTTGTTCAAGTAGGAAAAGAAAGAATAATCCGACGAAAATAAATCTTCTAGTGCTTGAGGAAGCAATTAGAGAAGTAACTCATCGATTTTATGATACGCGAGCTGTTGCACTGTCTTCATAAAACGAAAGTGCAATAAAAAAATAATAAATAGGATTCACTGTAAAATCAGGAAGTTTAACTGACATTACAAAAAAAGAGAAACACAAATCCTCAATGGGTCAACTGTCGCATGTTGCACAATCTGTTGGAGGTAGTTTGCTGAGCTTGGGCAGCGCGGAGAAACGGAAAGGAATTAAGAAGTTCGCTAGATCGATTGGATCTAAAATGCACCTAAGAAGTCGAAAAGACAGTGACATTGACGATAATTCCTCAATTGGTAGTGTAGGAAGTTTGCAAAGACGTAATAATGGTCTTGGGAATTTCAAAAGTAAACAGACCAAGGAGGACGCTGATCCAGGAGTAGTTAGCGAGGATGAAGAAGATGGGTTTTTTACTGTGAGTAAATTTTTCAAATTATCTTTTCAGTTTTTCTAGAAATTAATAATTTTCAGTTTGACGAACTTTCACATAAGAGTTCTGCCAGTTCAATCAACCAAAATGTGAATACAAATTCAGGTGATGCTACAAATTATGGTGAGAATATACCTCCAGTAAAACCCGCTAGAATAGATCCAAAGCCACAAGATGAGTGGGAATCCAAGTTACTTGGAAAAACCAAGGGTAAATAAATTTGTAAAAAAGATGTTTTTATTGACCGAAAATCTGTTTTATTATCAACTTTTCATGATTTTCACTGTCCTTAGCACAGTTTTTTTTATAGTGATATATAAAAGATTTTACATTTTAACAATGGTTCCATTTCATAAAAGTAACTAAAATCATGTTCTGGTGGTATTCTAAATGAATAAATATATATATATATATATATATATATATATAGTTATTTATATAATATAGATATAAATATATATATATATATATATATATATGTATATATATATATATATACATACAATGTGGGTTCTACAAAAAGGGACGTTCCGATACATACAAGGTATCTATACCTACTCATATAAGTAGTACTCAAATCAATTTTCGATACTACTCATATGAGTACCTCCAAAGTATCGATACTTACTCATATCGATACATTTAGATATTTCTTGGTAATTATTTCGAAAAATGACAAAATCATCAAAATTCATAAAATATTTGTTAATTACAAATTTTGGCCTGAAAAAGCTGAATATGCACTTCAATTTTGCCGCTTTCAATTTTTTTTTTCAGAAAATTAAACTAACCTGACTTATTTTAACCTCACGAACCTAATCTCCGAGTTCAAGAATGTATCGAATTCATATAATAGATACATTTTATATTAAGAAAAGAGATAAAACTCATGAATTCGATACTTTTTTGCACTCGGAGGTTAGGATAGTGAGGTTAGAATAAGTCAAGTAAGTTTAATTTATTGAAAGAAAAAAGTGAGACAGCGGCAAAATCTGAGTTAAATTTTATGAATTTTGAGATTTTATAATTTTTCGAAATAATTACAAAAAAATTCTAAAATGTATCGATGTAAGTATACTTTGGAAGTACTCAATTCTGAAGATAGAGATTTTATAATCTCGAACGAAATTCGCGACCCCGACCGTAGACAGAGAAAACCGCCTACGAGCGGGACCCTGCATGCGAGTGAGAGAAAGAGACTGTAATATAACTTCAGGACAGAACCCTGCGAAACGGCTTTTGATCATAAAGAAAATGCGTTCAGATTTTGTAAAACAGTAACATTCGTTTCGTTCCGTTCAATCTGTACCTGACTGATTCGATACCAAGTACTTTCGTTTCGATACCGAGTAAGTATCGCAAGATTGATTCGATACTAAAAGTACTTGGTATCGAAACAAAAGTATCGAATACTTACTCGTATTTACTTGTATCGGAACGTCCCTAAGCATAATACTGACTAAAGTTTAAACTTTATCACTATATAAAAATATTTAGATACTGTATTTAGCAGTAAAGGATAGTCGACATGTTTCGAGTTATAAACTCATTATCAAGACTGACTACAGGAGAGTAGGTATAACATCTTGTTTTATAAAACAGACAATAGCGAAGGTGATACATGAAAGTCAATTTGTTCGTTTACAAGGGATAATTTACTGTTATGGGCGGAACTTATTTCGAGAATTTCAAGAAGGTCAAGGCGCTTTCCTTTGTTACCTGAATGCAACAATTGGGTTTTGTTGAAATCCAGGAAATGATTAAATTTTATACAATTTTCGGAGAAGCCAGTGGTATTTTCATTTTGTAAAATTGTCTTTTTATGTTCTTCAACACGAATGCTTATATTCCTTCGTGTTCGTCCAATATAGAAAGCAGGACATTCGTCACAAAATATTTTGTAAATACCACCGTTTTTCCGATGTTACATTTTTCTTTATTATTGACCAAGAGTGACTTCAAGTTTCTTTTATTTGTACAAATTGTTTTAACGTTATTTTTCGATAGTCTGTTACA
This sequence comes from Cynegetis impunctata, assembly GCA_030704885.1. Lineage (NCBI taxonomy): Eukaryota > Metazoa > Arthropoda > Insecta > Coleoptera > Coccinellidae > Cynegetis > Cynegetis impunctata. The sequence continues at coordinate 22,895 of JARQZK010005110.1, read as the reverse complement.
AATTTTGCTACTCAAATTCAGCACATAATTCATTAAAAAGTATTATACAGTATATAAATATTTTTATATAGTGAAACTTAAGCCAAGTGTGTTTTATTTTGAAGTTCAAGCTTTATTCCTTATGATGTTTCACCAAGTGATGTGCGAGAATTCAATCTCAGTTCATAATACTGACTGTTGTATTTTCGAAGATAAACCATGAAAATAATCACAAGCGCCTCCCGAGAAACTGGCGTCAAATTGAATTGTCTTGACTTTATTTGAAGGCTATTACTTTCTTTCAATTATGACTATTTATTTATCTAAAATATGATTTCATGAACTCATGATTCCGTCACTAGATTAAAATGTTGTCACGATGTATATTTTCTTCATAATTTACTGACTACTTTTATTATATATCTGGAATCTTGTTCTACTAGGTTAAGGCGTATTTATAGCGAAATTTTTATCACTAAAATTTTACCCATCAAATACAAAATTATTTAGGCGTTTCGACATTTGTCGTTTTCAAAATAATTCATAACATTACAATAAATTTATAAAATTCTATCTCCATCTCTTTTATGTCACATGGCCTCTGTGGTTTCGATGAATAATGTTGTGGTAAATTCTTCAGAAAAAATTATTGTGAATGTGATTCCTGGTATATTAGTAACACTAAACAGTATTTGCATAAAAGGCTATATCAACATAAGTATTCAATACAACAAAAAACACGCAATCGAGCAATTATATTAAGTTGATTTCGAAAACACAAAAATCATAATAGGAAAAAGAACCAACTAAAAAGGAACGTATTAGTGATGATTGCAATTCAAAAAGAAGAAGAAACAACAATTACTTCTAGAGCGGACATTGAAAAACAAGCGGACTGCCAAAACTTCACACATATAGAATTAATTGAAGGGTTGTCGACAAGGCAAAAAAGTAAGATCTTCTATAGCAAAGAACATATATTTCGGTACAAAATCTGTACCATCTTCAGAGTCTCAAAAAACAATATAAGAGAGTACATATCCTCTTCGTAACATCTAATTCAACAAGATGAGATTGAACGACAAGAGTGAGGTTCTCTGGAACTGTCCTAACAATAATATATATATATATATATATATATATATATATATATATATATATATATATATATATAAATATAAATGGAAATATATATATATATATATAATATATATATATATATATATATATATATATATATATATATATATATATATATATATATATATATATATATATATATATATTATATATATATATATATATATATATATATATATATATATATATATATATATATATATATATATTGATAGGATAGTTACTTCGTTCCAGGGAACTCACTCCTGTCATTCAATTTCACATTGAATTAATTGAAATAGGGCCTTATCTTCCAAAATGAGCTGATGACGCTGAATTCGAATCCATTAGGAATATACCCTTGGGGCCGCTTCTGCAATAAAATTCATGTGCCAAAAGGCGGCAGCCAGGAAATAGTTTGGGTTTCTCGAGTAACGACGACCTAATAGTGTGGGCGGCATCTCTATTTTCTTCAATAAATCCTCACGTACAACAGTGAAATTACTTTTATGAGTCACATCCGACATTTGGAACGTAAAAGTATGAAAGTCAAGATTCAAGATACGGACGATTCGAAAAATGATGCACTCTTCTTGGTTCACTACTAATAATAACATTGGAGAAGCAAAAAGTTTCACACTGAGAAACTGTCGTTATATCTCAGTTAAAAAATTTTAATATGTTGAAATGACAACATCAATTTATCATGTTTTTTTTTATCTCGAAGGACCTACAGTTTAACGCCGGTTCCGAACGGCCAATGGGCTTGTAAACGATGTACATTACCCAACAATTTATCTTATAAATAGAACCACTAAATTCCGGACATACACAACACCCAAGAGCAAGGTGGGACTCGAACCCACATCCACGCCTTACAAGCGGTACTCCTCACCGCTGGTCTACCGAGGCCTCGAAATTTATCATGTTGGTTAGAACAATAATTCGAAAAGCAAATAAGAATGAATAAAAACTTTCTTTCGTATTTCTAAATGCCATTGAAATCGCTCCAATATTCAAAATGATTTTGTAATTGTTTTTACTTGATTGATATCTCTCGTATTTGTGTTTCTTTATTGTAATCTTCCATATTTTGTTCTTGTTTCTTTACATGTCATCCTGAAAATATTGAATAATTTTTTCACTTTATGGAAACTGAGATGTAGAATATCTTGACAAATTCGGACATAAATTTTTCTTTGAAGTTTCCGACATATTGAATAACATAATATTTATTAATGTGAAGGTGAATTTTGTTACATTGTTAATGACATAAAAATAAACTTATTTTGGAACTGAAGTCTTGTATGAAGTATGCAAGAAAAAAATTTCAATAATTTAAAAATTATTCAACAATCTTTCAAGGAAGCAAGTGATATGTATTTCGCGACGCTATATCTTCACTCAAGAACTGCATAGAACAGTTTCGATCGTATCAGATCTCTTCGGTGCAGCTTGTTCTATAATTTTTCAATGTTTGAAGAATTTTCTTTGTTTACTTTATGCGATATATGAAATGGACTATGGTCAAAAAGTATATTTCTCATGAATTGATTGTTGAAGCCTTGCCTTAATTCTTATCATGCTTTGTGCTTGGCGTGACGATGTCCTTAGACAACAAGGACCATAAAATGAATGATTATAATGATTCATTAAGTGCTAGCGATTTGTCAGAAATGTCTTCCTCCCTACTGAAACTTTGACACATTCATCATAAATATTATTTAGTGGTATGTGATATTTTGTTTTGCAATATCACATACCACTTTAGTTCTTGATCAACACTAACCAACATAATGAAGAAGATGTCCACTTAGCATAGAAATGTCTTCATTTCGATTTTTACTGTCTCTTAGTATTATTCTACCTACAGAATTAAAAGAAAATCCTAATTGTTCTATTCTGTAAAATGAAAAATCGTTGAAAAGGCTGTGAGTACACGAACAATACTTGAAATTCAAATTAAAAAGTAATTTCGTAAAATTGCTCTAATTTTTTGTGCTACGAGCAGAGGAAGACATAAAAGTGAATTTTTTTTAGGTAAGTTTTATTCTCAATAGCTTCTGGCAAGTTGAATCGTAGAATATCAAAGATCTAGAAAATTTAATGGAATAAAAAATATAAATAAAAGATTCTTGGGTTAATTTTGTGTAAGCAATAAATATGCCAAAGTTATTTTTTACGAGCACCCCAAATTATAAAAGAAATGTCTTTTCAGGATGTAAAATTCCAGTGATAATTTTTTCCGTGCCGTATGGCTTTGAAGAGCAGTGAGCGTCCGCGGCTTGCTTTCGGGCGCTTCAAAACAAACAGAAAAAATCGCATTATCTCCTGAACTATTCTCCGTGAAATTTTTTTCTCATTAATTTTGGAAATCTCGTGAAATAGTTACTTTGGACGCACTTACAATTTTTACAAAACTGATTTAAGCTATTCTTATTCTGTTTCTTACTCCTCTAAGATTTCTAAGACTTGCAGTTGTGAAACTTGATTAGAATACATACTTAATAGTGCAGATTTCGAAGGAGCTAATCCATTTTCATTCGTTGCTTCGTTAAAAAACATTTTTTCAATAACAAATAATTTCTTGAAAAAAATGTGAGAGTTAAACACTGGAAATTTTATACAATCCCGTGGTTTGGTAACCAGTAACCAAACCACGGAAATAGAACCTATACAATAAGAAATATAATCCATCTAATCCACCAATATCAAGAAGAAGGCGATCTAAGAAATGAATTACCAGCTCTCCCACTAATAAAATAACTACAATATTTTGTAATAACACTAGCTGCATTTGCCAAGTTTCAGATTTTCTTCAATTTGAAAGAAACTCTTTTTCAAATAATATTTCTAGAAAAAAAAATTGTTTTCTGCAAAAATATATTCGATATATCTGATTTTTTCCAAATGAATATTTTTCAAAAATTTTATTTACATTCAATTACCGGGTTCATTTTCTCTTTGAACTGTTTTTGGATGACTGGATATACATTTTGATGCCAAATTTATGTTGTACCAAAATCATGCTATGAGTTATATTTTACATATTTAAATGTGTATTACTTATATTCAACATTTATTATTTCAAACATATTTATAACGAAACATCTTGTTATGCGAAATATATCACGATGAAATCGACATGGCAATAATCAACTATTCGCGAATTTCGAATTAATACGTCAATACAAATAAACCAGAAATTAATTATACTATTTACATTCAATTAGGTCTCCCATCAATTAATTCTGATATTTGAAGCTGGTTTCTAGTAACAAACTTCAAACAACCGAAACTCCCCTACTGACCTTGTTTATTTCCAAAGGATAGACGGGGAAACTGGGACGCTCTGCGACCCTGTCGCGTTTGTTTCGAATTATTCAGAAAACACACTGGGTGCTCGCCAAATACTTAAAAAATAAATAACAAGGCCCTTTCGCCGGAAATATTGCGATCAAGCATACATAATAACCCCCATCTTCTGCTTGACGAAAATAAGATTATTTGATCAAGGCTGAAGTGAGTCTAACGACCTCATACTGATTTATAAATTATTCATGAATGGCGGAAATTATTATGCGAAGAATGTACACTTCACTTCAACCACTGCAATATTTGTTAATAAATTCATTCATTCAGACTTCTCAGCCTTACGGAAAATAAGAGGAGTTTTGTACATGATTTACTTTTCGTGAATCCTGATGATCAAGCAGATATTTGAACATCTGAATCATATTAGATTGTATTGAATATCGCTCCTGTGAACAAACAAATCCTTATGGGAAATTCTGAGGAAAAACTGCCGCTGCTGCTGCCAGGTGTTGGTAAGTTTTGAATATAGAATATAATTCGATATAATTTAGGCTGTTATTCAAGTGAGTAACACAGAAACTGAATTTAACTTCTAGCTTCTGCAGGAAGTTCTTTGTTTTGAAAAATAACTAATCTGTCTCGTATTGCTCCTAGGACCAGCTAATGGTAAGAACAGTTGTATAGGTCTTGGCAACACCTTTCTAATAATGTACCACAATTGGTGATTCCACACTTTCCTTGTTCAGGCCTGGACTCTAGATAATGGAAATTTGTGCGCTTGACTAGCAGCTCTCTTGGTTCAGCCATAGGGTCCTAAAACCTACTATTAGGTACCCTTGGTGTCACAGCACGGGCATTCCACCAGATCTTCGGGACATCACGTTCACCCCCCTATTCCTTCCTCTGAACTAACAAAAAAGTCCATCATTTACAATGCTAAGAAAATTTACAATCACCTCCCAGAGGAATTAAAATCTTCCTTGACCAATTTTCGGAAAATAGGTTCTAGGTATTACATTGTTTAGTTTGTATATTTTTTGATTGATGTGTGTTTATTTTTATGTTTTACATTATTTAGTTACTATATTTTTCGCTTCGTCAATAAAATGTATAATTTTAAGACAATAAAGCATATTTGATTTGATTATGGATACTTTTCTGGAAAATGCTGTTCACTTGGTCAGGATACAACCTGAATGGAAACGTTCGCTGTTAGTTATGGCAACCAAAAATGGTCAAACGAAATTTTCGAAATTGGTCATTTTGATCGAACAATTGTTGAGAGCGCAAGAGAAATGCGGCCGGAAGAAATAGTAAGAGGGGTAAGTCATTTCATCAGGAATGTGGAGAGGAATACAGCTAAATCAAGTGGTGTGCCACTATGTCATGGGGCCATGAACCATAGCTTCATGGATATCTGCGTACTTCAATTTGTGATTTATTGACGAGATTGATTAAACATTTGCGTATACAGGCAATTTTCAAATTTTTTTAGACAAATTATATAATATTCTACAATACTGCAGTTCAAGAATTGACGTCTTGTTTCTATGCGGTGATATCAATATTAATTATTTGGACAATGACAGCAGAACCAGAAAACTGCTGAGTGATTTACTTGGTTGCTTTAATCTTAGGGTTACTTCAATGTTACCAACTAGGTCATTTGTTTACGCTACTGGTAAACTTAGTAGTGCGAAACTCGACTATATCCTGACTAATGCTGATCTTGATCAAACAAATGTTGATGTTGTGGAACAAATCTCAGCGACCACAAGGTTATAATTTTAGATTTTCTTAATGCTTCTCCTTTACATATGGCTGTAAATGGAGCACCACTGCGTTCAGTCAGAATTATAAATGACTTTACCTTGAATAATTTTACTTTGATGCTTGAAAATACCGAATTTGCTGATATGTATTCTAATTCCGACGTAGATGTAATTTTTAAAACATTTTTTGATTTCTTGCAATCTGATATATATGAATCTTTTCCATTAAATGATCGTAGGGTTACTACAAAACGCAATAATGCTTGGATAACTAATGAAAACAAACAGGCTAGTAGGTATTTAAAAGACCTTTATTGGATCCATTCTAAGTTAAAGTCTATGCAATAATTAAATATGTATAAGAAGGCTAAGCTCGATTATAAATTATTGTTAAGACATTCAAGGTTCAATTATAATGTAAATGTTTTGGCAAATTCAAATAACATAAACAAGGATGTATGGTCTATTGTAAATCAGGCAACTGGTAGAAAAGTTAGTTATAACAGTGCAATCTCATTAAAATTGTGGATGGTATGTTGTGTGTGTTCTGACCCAAAAGTTATTGCTGAATCTTTTTGGTAAACACTTTTCCACAATTGCTGACCTAAAATTAACAGTGATTATGGTGATGCAAAGTCTGCATCTTGTACGTCCTCCCCAATGACGACTCACAATTTCTACATTCATCCAGTAACCGAAATTGAGGTTGCAGATGCTATTGATGTTCTAGGGAATAAAAAGAGTTCCGGTGTAGATTTGTTGTCTTCTAAGATGTTAAAAGCTGATAAAGCCCATATTGCTGTTCATTTAGCGCATATTATTAATGTATCCATATCATCTGGTAGATTTCTCTCATCCTTGAAATCTTCCATTGTAATTCCCGTATTCAAAAAAAAAAAACGATATTCATGATATATTGAACTATCGACCTATTTCTATTTTAAGTGTGTTATCTAAGGTCATAGAAAAAATTGTTATGGGTCGAATGGTTGACTACTTGAATAAATTTAAGCTTCTAACCTATTCCCAACATGGCTTCAGATCCGGTCACTCAACGGAAACGGCGGCCATCTCGTTTGTAGATTATGTGTATAGCAACCTAGATATAGGACATTCTGTGGCTGGTCTATTCTTCGACCTGTCGATAGCATTCGACGTTCAGGCCTTCGATTTTATGATAAGCAAATATTATAATCTCGGATTCAGAGGCGTGTTTCTTGATTGGCTCCATAGCTTTATCTCAGGTAGGACTATGATTGTGAAGGTCCATGATGCATTATCTGAAGCATTTAATATAAGTTCAGGTGTACCCCAGGGTTCGGTCCTTGGTCCCCTGCTATTTATTCTGTTTGTAAATGATCTTCCAAATCACTTTCATGGAAGTAGAGTGACGCTATTTGCAGATGATACTTCATTGGCTGTCTCCGCTGAGAGTCCGGAGAAACTCTCTCTATTGTGTGGTAGTTTGGTGCAGTCCTTTACAGATTGGTGTCGTAAAAATGCTTTGATTGCAAATATTGAGAAAACCGACTGTATATTTTTTAGCATTAAAAACTTAAGTCGGACATTGACTGTTCAGTTTGGTAGCTCATCAATCACCTCTAAGGATCACGTTAAATTCCTGGGGGTACACATTGATCGAAACCTGAGATGGTGTCATCATATTGATGCTCTATGCAAAAATTGAGTAAAGCTTACTACGCTATAAAT
>JARQZK010005110.1:0-10000 GCA_030704885.1 Cynegetis impunctata | reverse complement strand
AGAAGGATATAGCCTTCGAACCGTATATTTTCAATGACCAGTTTTATTAGTAGAATAATAACCCAAAAATCAAAAAAACTTTGTATTTTTTATTCAAAACTTCTAATGAATCTAGTTGCCTATTGTTTTTAGAAATATCAGATAATTTACCATAGGTATCTCAATCTAGAACCTAGTGGACCTAGTCCATTCTAACAGATACGCAAATAAAAAGCTGAAAGGAAATTGAAAATTTGAAAAAATAACATATGTAACTGAGACATTTTTTTTTACGTTTAATTTTAGAAATAGACAAATCCGTTCTCAGTTTCAAACAAATACAAGAAATAAGTTAAAATTTTAAAAAAATGTTAATATACTTGATTTCCGATTTTGATCTGAAAAAATCTTAATTGAAAAAGAGGCGCGAGCAGCAGAGCTCCGTCATTGAGGCCATAATTTCCTCGAAATTTTGATCTTTTCTACATGCAAATTCTGAACCCACTAACTCTGTTTGAAGTGCACAAAGCTTGAATACCTGAAATCTTAAGAATTTCGGTGGCCAGAGGAAAGATTCGAAACCCCTTAATAACATCTTCCTTACATCAACCTAATTCGCGTACAAATTTTCAGTCTACTAATTCAATCTAAGTGGTTGTAGAGATGCGCAATGCTCGAAAATACTCAAAAGCATTTGAAATTTCAAAGGCTGTGAACGAAATAAATTAAATCCCCCATAGCCACTAGCCTCGCATCAACTTAATCCACGTTTAAAATTTCACTCCTCTATTTCAATCAACAGAAGGTGTGGAGGTGCGCAAAACCTCAAATTCCACGAAAATTCATGAAATTTCTGCATTCAAAAGGTGGCGGACGAGTCAAATAGTTGAAACAACTACAGTGCAGTTGCGCAGTAGCGGATTAATGAAGTTCTGTGAGGAGAGGCGGCCTTTAAAGACGTAATTGTGGGAGATATGGGAGAAATCTTTTGTGAAAAATCCTTCTGAAAGAGGCCTTTTAACCCTCTTTTGCACTATAAATTAATGAGAGATAATTGTGAAACTGTCTTTTTTTTCCTCCTGCTTTTCACAAAGTAAAAGTTTTCCAGTTAGCTTCTAAAATAAATAACTCAAATAAATATAAATAGGTCAAGGATTTGTGGTTAGTGAGGCAGTGAGTGATAACGAAATGCTCCCTAGATCTGTAATGTCAGTTTTGCTATTCAAGCTGAATGAACCTATTTGTGTGTTCTTATCACCAAGAGTATGAATATGAATATTTTAAATCACAAGCACGAGGGCAAACGTGATCAGCTGCACTTGATTTAAATTTCGGGGAGCGGTCTTCATTTCCGCCACCCTTTTATCTATTACTGCACTTGCCTACTATTAAATCAATTCATGAGAGAAATTTCAACGATCTAACTCGATTGGAATGAACTGTGAGGTGCGCAAAACTCCAAAAAGCACGAAAATCCAATTAATCTCTGGTAATGACAGCTATTAGAGAAAGAAGTTTGTACCACCAAAAACTATCTTTAGTATCAACTCAATCTACATGCAAATTTCAAATCCACTTACTTAATTTGGAAGTGCAAAAATCCTCCAAAAACGCTTATCTATCTCTTATGTATCATCAAAAAAGCCCTAGAAGGTTGAATTTTCGATATGTGGTTTGTAGTTGATTTCAACATTTTTGTCGCCAATTCAAAAACCTTCGCACACGGACGTCCAGCCATATATATTTATATATTATATATACATATAAAGATAATATAACTGTGATGCAGTCAGTTATATTTTCTTTATTAAATTGATCATTCATTGTTTCTTCAATTATATATATATATATATATATATATATATATATATATATATATATATATATATATATATATATATATATATATATATATATATATATATATATATATATACCCCGCCTCCATTTTCATGTCGAGATGTTATGTTTTTTCAAGGTTTTTAAGATTTTGCACATCTCCACAATATCTGTCATTTGTGTCAGAGGGTTCAAGCTCTTGCTCGTCTCCAGAGTCCTCTCTTATTGACTTAAGGGATGAAGAATTTGTATGTAAAAAAAAACAAGATTGAAAGGAAAATACGACGTAAGTGACGGAGCTTTGCCATTCACGTGTTTGTCAGGAACAAGAGGTACAAAAATCAAATAAACTGTAACTAAAGCAGAAAATTCATCACACTAAGAAATTTTACTACATAAAATCCAGAAAGAAACGATGTGTAGTTGAAAAGCTTATTTAATTAATGTAGAATGATCTTGTTGAATCTAATCTGCAATATCTATCATTTGATAGTCAGATATTGTGTCTGAGAAACATTTTATCTGGGTGTTAATGAAACTATTTTCAAATTGAAAATGTTGATTTTAACAAGTGTAAGGTGAGTATTAAAGCTACGGTTTCATTATTTCTGAAAAAAAAAGCACGAGAATAAACTTCTCAATATATCAGGAGGGGATGACAATAAAAGGAAAAAAATAATTTAAGCTTAATCTATTTTATTGTCATTGATTTGTGAATCAGTAAATCTGTCGCTATTGGAGTATACCACATAATAAAAATTGCCAACAATAAACCGCAGAAACTGAGGAACCCTTTAATTGCTATTATTTCAGGAGACGTTCGATGAAGATATGTTCTGGAAATGGGTATATTCTCTCCAAATGCCAAGAGAACACAAAAAATAATAGCGTTACTAAAATTTACTACTGCGAAAGGTTTTGTAACCCACTTTTTATCGGACAAAGCCATCGCAGACCAAGCGTCTGCCCCTTCCATTCAACTGTGATATTAAACTTTCTCTCTTATATATATATATATATATATATATATATATATATATATATATATATATATATATAATCTCTTGATAATTATTAGCAATAACAGCCTTGGTGAATCTCAAAAAACTCGATTTTATTAAAAAGTTGACGTTTCGCCACGACATTCGTGGCTTTATCAAAACTTTTGAAAAAATTGAAATAATAATAACAGATTTGAATGTTAATATTGGACTGAATAGCACGTAATAAATAACAAAGAACGGCCACAGCCGAAAAATTTCAGTGAAACATAGTAGTCTTTTTCAACTATTCAAATTTTTTCAAATCAATAAATGTCAAAGAAATTTCAATTTTTTCAAAAGTTGTGATAAAGCAACGAATGTCGTGGCGAAACGTCAATTTTTTAATAAAATCGAGTTTTTTGAGATACAACAAACCTGTTATTGCTAATAAATATCAAGAGACTAGAAATAGTTCACAATAGGCAACAACAATTCGAATATATATATATATATATATATATATATATATATATATATATATATAGGTATATATATATATATATATATATATATATATATATATATATATATATATATATATATATATATATATATATATATATATATATATATATATGGTCGTTCAGCAAGATATCTTTTGCATTATGATTGAGTTTAAAAATTTCTAATGATTCTAAGTAAGTTAGTTCGGTTCCTGTCGGTAATTTATGCATAATTTGAAAGTTACCTATTTGTGGAAACGGGTGGTGGTTTTCACGGCAATGATTTGAAAACGTTGAACCCGTTTTATTTTTCAAAAAATATTGTTGATGTTCTCTAAATCTTGCCTTGAACGATCGACCAGTCTGACCCATATTTTTCAAAGTATTTTTGTGATAATAAACGTACTAAATCCAAGTTTTGTTTTTGTTCCTACACATATTTATTCGTGGGGTCCCGAGTGATTATGCAGAAGCATAGTTGTATGGCATAGTTTGTCGCAGAAGGAAATGATAAGAACCTTGTGAAATAGTTGTCACATTTGGTTGATGCATTGAATGTACTTATGCTCCCCTGTAAGTAACGAAGCATACCTACATATTTCTCTTCAAATTTACTTACGAGCAACTACAATTGATGTTGATTTATTAAAATATATTCAAAAACAATTATTGAGAAACTGACGATACTCCGACATATAAAATTGAAACAAGAAACATAAATATAGTATAACACTGCTATATACATCAGTAAAGCGTAATAACTTGAATTCAAGTTGTTTTAAATGAAATGTAAACACAAATTACTTTCTGTGGTTTGAGTTATCGCACTGAAGCTGTTCCTTTTTTATTTTCTTCCCAAGTTTGTTACACAGAAGTGAGGCATAGTGGAGATAGCGCACGCAGAAACGAAAAACATCGCTATGTAGCGTCCTTAACGCGATAAAAGTCAGGGATCACTGACATGCAAGCTTATGCGCGCAATGTTTCAAAGCAGTAAGGGGAATTCCATCAGGATCTGTTGACTTCCTGCAGAAAAGTTGTCTCAGGACGTGACAGATGACAGAGTAGAAATTCAAATTCAAACATTAAAAGTAGCACCTTTGTATTTTAATATAAGGAGATACTTGTTACCCTGCTTCTAAAGTACTGTGGAAAACATGCTTGTTCTTTGAAGCTAGACACTAGTGAGCCATCATTTCTAACAAGTGGCCGTAACAATGACTGACAAAAATTGTAGCAGTGAAAAACTGAACTATCAGCTTATAGTCTTTTGTTGTTGAATGCTCTTCACTGAGCGTGGGAACGCTGCGTAAAACTCTCTTAGTTCACTCGATTTGGCATTACTGTTGTGGTACATACAAGTAAGATCTTTTTGTTGCTCGATATCTTTCGCAATGATTGAATATAAAGTGGACATCAAGGGATGGTCTGAGTTGCCGTGAAGAACGATGTAACAGCTGTAAGGCTTTGAGATCAGGTCTGAGTTGTATCTGAAACTATGAGGCTCATTGGCAACTCTTGTTGGACAACTGATCAACTGAGCAAAATTGCAACTGATTGCGTTTGGTTGGATTTCGTTAGTCCAGTGGAATGATGATCATCAAAAAAAAATTTAATAATATCAGAAGAAGGGTGGTTAATTTCGACTTAGGGAACACTCTCTGAGCAGTATTGAAGGTGACATTGGACGTCGGTAGAAGAACTATGCATGGACCATATGAATCTAGCTCGGTATAATAGTCTTAAGGAATAGTACGTCGTGCTTGTCGATTTCCATAGACTACTCACGTTGACCAACAACGTCTAATAGAACGTTAATGCGAATGCTCTCCCAAAAAACTAATCCTGAAATGTAATTCATACCCAGGAGATAGGAGGTATGTGATTAACTTGAATTTCAGTTAGTGTAATAGTATGAGGTTTATTCGACTGCCAATTCTGGTAACTGCAGGTAACGTTATTATTGATATATCCTAACCCCCGTATGTTGCAGAATTCTATATTCAGTTTCTTATATATATATATATATATATATATATATATATATATATATATATATATATATATATATATATATATATATTATATGGATCATGAAATTTACTATAGGCAATATTTTCCGATACTCAAGAAAAAAGGAGAAGCATACAAAAAGAAAATTGTATTGAATATTTGAATCGTGATAAGTTCATAATACCAAACTCTATTATAAAACTAAATAATCTTTTTTTATTGGTTGATTGTATAATTTAATCAAAGAGGAATTTGTCGGTAAAATCAATGAAGATACATTATCACCTTATTCATGAGAAGTAACGCAGTGTTCATATATCATGATGTGGGTAATCTTGACAGGTTTTCTGAGGGTTCTCTTATAATATGTAGAGTGCTATTGAGATTGTGGGGATGATGATATGATTTTCAGAAAGTGTGTGATCGATAACTATAAATCTTCTTCGTACGGGCCGTTATATATTGTGATTTATTTTTTCATGTCTACTCAAATTGAAAGAAATGATTTTCAACATTTTTACTGTTTCTCACCTGAGTTTTTAAAATTTTTGAATTTCTTTCAGATGTTCATTCCTAATTCTAAAATTCTAAATTAGATGAATCCAAATTTTATATTTTAGTTATATCACTCATAGTTATTCTACAATTATACTCGTTTTGACGAAGAATATGGGCGAAACACAAATTATTGAATCAAAATCAAGCAGTATCTTTTGCAATCATTATTCTTGACAATTTCAGTGCTCATAATTCTAGTTGGCTAGCACACACCAACAAAACTGACAAAGCCGAAAGACATGCTGAGAAATTTGCAATGTGTTGTAATCTTGTTCAGTTAGTTAATTATACAACAAATGTTTCCAGCTATGAGATCAAGATGCATGACATTCTCGGACTATCTTCTAAAACACACCTTATATCCAATCATTGAGGAAGTGATATAGCAACTAAAAGGTCTTCCTGTTGTGGGGCACTAAAATAAGGCTAAGTGCGAAGGGCTGACAGACTTTTACCCAATGTTTCATTGTGCGCAACCTTCTTCAGTAGCAGAGATGTTTATCAATGTACAGAAGCTGTTTTTAAGTTATATTTTAGGTATGCTAGATGGTTTCGCAAGACTTCAGAGAACCATCATCCTCTTAATCTTAATTCAACAAAGATTGCTATCATGTTTTGGACTACAAAAATAGAATCTACAGCGAATAGAATCTACTGGTCAAATGAGCCAACACAAACTTATGCGAATCTTAGGAACAAATACAACCTTGTCATCTAATTTGCAAAACAAGCATTCAACTACAAGGTGACCAATAAGCTTCTAGAGTGTCCTTGAGGTTCCCGTTCGCTTTGATCACTAGCAAAATTCATCATTAACAACTTTCATTACCCTACATTTTCGCCACTTGTTAAAACCGATAGTTTATATGGTTCTGCTTCCAAAAAGGCAGATCATTTTGCAAACACTTTTGCTGAAAATTCCAGGTCCAGATCACAATGCCGAGTTGAAATGTTTGCACATGAAACGTCTGTCCCTTCCTGAAATAACTAAATTGCAAAAAGTCTACTCTTCCTGATGGAACTCCAGCTAATATTTTGTGGGCACAAGCTTGCACCGCTTATCTACCGGCTATTTCGGTAATCCTAAAAGTATAGGACATTTCCGTCCATATGAAAGATCGCAAGAGTAATTAATATTGCTTTCGATGTTGTCGCTCAGTACCTGAATGAGTCCCCTATGTTATATATCTTCTTAAAAGGGTTATTGAGAATCGTGAGCAGCTGCTGTAAATATTTTTAAAGCCTTCGACCTAATTTGGCATAAGGCACTGCTATTGAATTTTGAATCTTATGGTCTTGCTGAACAACTCGACCAAAAGCTCTTCACGAAAGGTTAATACGTGTTGAGGTTGATGTTGTTAGCGCAGTCGACTCGAAACAAGATTTTGAGATTAGCTGACGGTTAGTTTTCATGCTTGAAACTCTGCACCTATGTACCTACTCCTTACATTTGCTTGACTCAATTGAAAAATATATATATTTTGATATTATCACGGCACCTATTACTTCCATTATCATTCTGTCATACGAAGGGACTAGCCAGCTGATAGAGGTGTGTAATGGTTTCCATTGTGTAAGAGAACAGTATTTGAACTTGTATTTAGAGAAATGATAAGTTGTCCTTATACTTCTTGTTTATGTTCAATTAAATGATCGGACAAAATTCGTACGAAACTTTTTATTTATATATATATATATATATATATATATATATATATATATAATTATTTATTCGAATTGTTGTTGCCTGTGAACTATTTCTAATCTCTTGATAATTATTAGCCTGTTATTGCTAATAATTATCAATAGATTATATATATATATATATATATAAATATATATATATATATATATATATATATATATATATATATATATATATATATATATATATATATATATATATATATATATATATATATATATATATATATGTATATATATATATTTATATATATAAATATATATAATGTGAAAATCTTGATTTTCGGGATGAACATTGTGAAGACCTGAGATAGCCAGCAAGGAACCGCACTACTGAGTCAGAGGGTGATATAAGAAGGTGATGCAACGGTGGCTCATGATATGATGAATAAGTAGGAGTTCAGTTCCTTTCGGACTACGAGTATGTGCGCGAGTGCGATTATTGTTATTCCGAAATAATGTTATAAGTGTTGAAAGTTTAGTATTACAATATAGTGATATAGATTATCCTTTATGTTTAATTACAAACCAGGATACAACAACTGGCGAAGAGGTAAATTAATATATTTTATATTTTCAAATTTTTTTTGTTTTCCAATTGAAATAATGGGAAGATGCAGTGAATTTTTGTAGAGGTTCAGCATTATGATCTATCACTAGTCCTAGTGAAACTTGAATAAAACAATCCACGTTGTCGAACGTGAGAAATGCAAAGGCTCCTAAAAGTTCTGTGTCTGAACATCCACGTTGTCGAACGTGAGAAATGCAAAGGCCCCTAAAAGTTGTGTACCTGAACATCCACGTCGTAGAAGGTGAGTGAAAAAAAAAACGTGGGAATCAAACCGTTTCTTTGCGACTCGATCGACAAAGGGCTACTGCGTAATGAGTGGGAAAGATGGCTCAGGGCATAGAAGCTTTATTTAGAGCCTGAGAACATTGGAGACGGAGTACGAAAGAAAAATGAATTACTTCATGTGGGAGGACCACAACTACAAGAGGTCGCTTTCAATTGACCAGTGGCAATCAAAGTTTCCGATCTGAAAGGAAATAACGATGTTTTTCTGATATAAGTCGATAAGTTGGATGTCATTTCATGGCAAGAATTCGTTTTTACAATAACGAAGAAATCATGGCGCCTTTTTATGTAATTGAGGAGGGAAAATTTTTGTTGTGAGGGAGGGGGCGGTTGTTCGTATTGTGTTCGTATCGTCTGGGTGTATTGAAACTGGGTATTAATGCAGTAGAAGAATCATGTGAACTATTTCCTAAAGTGAAAGGGCCGAGAGTAAGACTGACAATCGATCCTTTGGTTAAACCAGTACGACAGCCAGTGCGACGTATACCTGTAGCAGTGGAGAAACAAGTTGAAGAAAAACTCAACGAGGTACTTCAGAAAGATCTTATCGAAAGAGTAGAAGGACCAAGTGCATGGATATCTCTGATTATAGTTTTGATCAAACCATCTGGGGATATCTGTACATGTATTGATATGCGTAGAGCAAACGAACACTAAAACTTGCACATGAAGGACACTCAGGTCAAACGGTGATGAAAAGGAGACTACGTGCAAAAACATAGTGGAGATTAATCGATCGCCAAGCAGAAGGAGCTGTCAAAACTTGTTGAGACTGTTTGTTGGTCACTCTTCCACCGAAGCCAGAACCCATGAACCGTCACGAATTTCCTACAGCACCATGTAAAGTCGTGGCTATCGATTTAATTTTTACCATGGAAAGTCCTGGTTATCGATTAAGTCCTGGCTTATCGATGGAAATTCCTGGCACCATGATAAGTCCTGGCCCACTTCCAAGTCAAGAATAAGTAGAAGTATTGATTTTTATTGACTACTATTCGCGATATCAAGATATGAAGTTTCTACGTTCAACGACGGCTGTAATGATAATTAATTATTTGAAGGAACTATTCGCTAAATTGGAAATTCCCGTATCTATCAGAGCGGATGATGGATCGCAGTTGACAGGAACCGAATAAAAAAAAAATGAAAAATTTTGCGAAGATTATAATATTCGCCTCATACAGATGGTGCCATACTGGCCCCAAGCGAACGGAGAAGTAGAAAACATGAACAATGCACTATTAAAACGACTTCAGATTTCTAACTCAAAGAAAGATCGCAACTTAAAGTGGCTTTGCATGATTTTTTACTGATGTATAATACTACGCTTCATGAGATAACTGGAAAATTGCCATCGGCATAGATGTTTGGTCGAAATATCCGAGATAAAATACCGTCCATATCTGACTTTTTTGAACTTGAGATGAAGAAGCTAGAGATAGAGATACAATGAACAAACAGAAAGGAAAAGAAATAGAAGAAAGAACCAGAAGAGGGAAGCATCATGACATAGTTCCTGGCGACAAAGTTTTGGTGAAAAATGTCATACAACATAACAAGTTAAC
>JARQZK010005109.1:532500-535956 GCA_030704885.1 Cynegetis impunctata | reverse complement strand
AATTAATACATACCATTTTCTTTCCTATAATATGACAACCTACTCTAATTATCATTCCTAAAATGTAAATAAACAAAATAATACTCTACTCCCACAAAGGCTTTGCCAGAGCGTGGGATAAATTTTCTCTAAGTTAAATAATGATCTGAAGTAACGTCTGTGCATTTATTCACAATCTGAATCCCGACACATCATCCAAGACTGAACGCTTTCTCTCATTCAATCAAGGAGCCGATGAGATATCTAGGTCGTTCCCTAAGAAATTTCTTTGTTCGAACTACAAATAGTTTCCTAGTTTCCAGGTTTCTTATCTCGTACGGTAGAAAATTAAATAATCTATTTCCCAGATATTCGAAAGATCGGCGCCCCACAGTACTAGAGTAAAAAGCCGTCCTAGTCTTTTGCTGCGTAACACACCTGGTCTCATAGTTGTGTTCCACATAACTCAATTTCAACCTTTCCTCATATTTTGTTATTACACTCTTCAGAAAAAAAAGCTGCCTTATATCCAAAACATCTGCTTCCCTATATAAATTATGCGATGGATAATCACTTGGCTTATATACGATACGCGAGTACAGACGTCTGTTGAGTGTTCTCCTAAACAAAACGGAATTTTACTAGACAAAAAGTGAGTTTCATTTTGAGAATTGATTTGGTGCACATTGTGAATCAGAAAACTTTCGTTGTAGAAGTGAAATTCAGAAATATATACGAAATATATTGAGAAAGAAGTTATAATTTACAGAAAGGAATCGACGGCCATACTTGCTGTGAAGAATGTAGATATCTGTACAGCGGCGTGCATTGCGGTGGATAGAAACTGTAAGTTACAATGGAATGCACAATATGTAATCAGATCAAACAACCAAATAAGGACATAAAATGTCCCTGCTATTCTTGTGACAACTGTAGAAATTTGATTTGTCTTGACTGCAGTGGTTTGTCACCATCTGAGATCAAGTGTTTGCCCCTGCAGAAGAGATCCTTGAGATTTATATGTGCAAAATGTCGCAATTTCGACTTTGCAGTTGTCTTGCAGAATACTATAAAGGATAAAGAAAAAATTATACATGATAAAGAAGAAATAATAAAATTACTTAGAGAAAGAATATCTCATCTCGAAGGTCTGACCAAGGTTACAAATGGTATATCATATTCTCAGGTGACCAGGGGATTAGTGGATCAACAGGGTGAAATAATAAATGCGGAAGTAATCATTAAACCTAAACGAACTCAAACAAGTAAGACAATGAAAGATATGGAAGAAAATATCAAGCCAGCTGAATTGAAAATCGGAATAAAGAAGTTTAAAGTTATAAAAAATGGAACAATGATAATTACCTGTCAAAGTAAGCAAGAAAATGAAACTTTGCAGAAAGCAATATCTCAGAAGATGGAGAATTCCTATAATATCGAGATGACAAAGCTGAAGAGACCAAGAGTAAAAATTACCAACATAACAGAGGAATATGAAGTGGAAGAATTCGAACAACTGATACAACAACAAAATTCAATAAATGGTGAAGTAAAAGTGAAATTTATAAAGAAAAATAACAAAAGTGGTTACAGAACGGTGTACTGTGAATGTTCTCCAAAGGCCTATCGCGATATGATGCAACGTGGAAAGATATGCATTGGATGGAAGAGATACCCCGTATACGAGGATTTGATGATACCAAGATGTTTTCAACTGCCAAGAATTTTTCCATAAGAAGGAAAATTGTACGAGAAAGATTTGGTTTGTCCGTTGTGTTCCGAGTGTTCATGATGAGAAACATTGTCTGAAGGAAAAAACTTGCTGTAATAATTGTATTATATCCAACGAAAAGTATAAAACATCGTACGCTACTGATCACTATTCGTATCATCGAGACTGTCAGCATTGCTGTACCATCTGGAGGCGTTAAAAAAAAAGACGGACTACTCCGGTGAAGATTAATAACAATTAATCCATGAATCAGTTTATAAGAAATACTTTACACGAGCCGAAACGAGATAAGGAATTAGAAAACATGTTTGGAATATAATTGCAGTCTCAAACGAGAGCTGATTTCAGAATTTTTCACCAGAATATACGAAGCATAAACAAGAACTTGGATATGCTGAAAATCTATTTATCGCAGGTCAATGACCCCTTCGATTGTATAGTTTTAACTGAAACTTGGCGGGTCGACAATTTCGACTTCTTCAGATGAGGGATTATGATTTACTATATAATAAGAGTGAACTCAATAGAGCAGATGGTGTGGTAGTATTCATTAAAACTAATTTAAGATATACTTATGAGATTGTAGATATTGGAAGATGTAAAGCAATAGAAATATAAATTGTAGAAGGCGTGAATATAATGGGTGTAACAGCTATATACAGGACTCATGTTCTGGTAGATGTTGACTTTTTAAATAACCTCTTTCTATATTTCGAGGACTCTCATCTTGCGGAACGTCATTTCACACAATCATTGGAGATTTCAATATAGATATACTGAATGAAAGTGACATAGCATCTCAGTATCTAAATCTCTGTTACGAGAATGGGTTTAGAGCTATTGATTACGCAATTACAAGACCAGAAAGTGGAACCTGCTTAGATCATATCTTTCTAAAGACTCAAAATGAAGTAGTAAATTCTAGATCTTATACTGTTAAACTAAATATAACAGATCATTATTCCACCATAATAGATATACCATTTGAAGATCAAAGGAAACTTAATAACCAACCCGGGTATAAGTACTTTACTGATTACAAGCTGATGAACAGAAGCCTGAATAAATTTGATTGGAGTAGATTTTTATGAAATCGTTGATATAAAATGAATGTACAGATTACTTAATTAATATTATAAAGGGAGAAATGGAAAGGTTTACAAAAAAAGTCAAAATAAAAAGATCCAATAAAAAGAGAAAAACTTGGATGACTATGGGACTTGTAACTTCAATCGTAAGAAGGAACGAATTGTTTAAAGTATACAAGCTGGACCAAAATAACAAAGAATTAAGAAGAGAATATACAACATATAGAAATAGACTACATCAACTAATAATATAGCAAAGGAAAACTATTTCAAAAAATAATTCGACAACTGCGGATCTGACAGTGAAGCAGTTTGGAAAACCGTTAAATCAGTTAACGAAAACTATAACAAAAGGTCAGAAATAAGCGAGGTTATTGGCTCTGCTGGAGATTTGGTTACTGAAAAGTCTAATATAGTTAACGAGTTTAATAACTACTTCGCTTCTGTCGGAAAAAACTAGCAGAAGCTATTCGCAAACCTGTAAGAACACCAATAAAGAGATTGTCTGTGAGAGACTCACTTTTTCTTGCACCGGCAGCTGAGCAGGAGGTCAGCGAAGTGATCAAATCATTGAAAAACAATAAAGCTCCAGGAATAGATAAAATAAGATCAGAAACCTTGAAGGAAATATCTAAAGAAGTATCGGCCCCTTAACAC
>JARQZK010005109.1:512500-527500 GCA_030704885.1 Cynegetis impunctata | reverse complement strand
TTTGAATAACTATGAATGTCATAGTGAAACGTCAATTCATTAATTAAATCGAGTTTTTTAAGATTCAACCAGTCTGTTATTGCTAATAATTATCAAGAGATTAAAAATAAATCACAGGCAACAACAATTCGAATAAATAATTAAATATTGCTAGCTGAAAATATGGCAATGATCCCAAACTACATTGTTTTATATGTAAGTACCCTTTTTCATTTAAAAAATTTGAAATTCTAAATTAAAATTTTCATTAAAAACGGCTACTTCCATATAAACGAACTATACCGATAATTTTTGCTTTACTTGTTTAATATTTCCCAAAACATAATTTGCTTTTTTTAATGTTAATTTACTCTTTTCTGAGATCTCTCGGATGGAATTAATCGCCTCCGTGGCAAAGTTTGACCAAATCTCCCATACCGGAGAGTTCAAACAATAAACCACAAATAAGTGATTTTCTTCCATAACAGAGGATTTTTATTTATTAAACTATTTCATCTCCAAAATTTTCAATCCAATACTTAGCTACGCCGTTCTGATGAGGACCAAAGAGTCCGAAAACACGTGTCAACGGGCTGCTCCATATAAACGTTCTATACCGATAATTCTGCTCTACTTTTTTAATATTTTCCCGTGACTAATTTCTTTCTGTTAAAATAAATAGTACCCCATTATTATTATTTTTCGAACATTACATAGGTAAAGGTTTCTGTTAGTTTCCCTTGCCTTCTAATGAAAACAATTTTGAATGTTTAATATTAGACTGAAAGAAATTTTAACAGACAGATCAATCTTATCTATTTAATTTTATCAAGTCAATAAATGTCAAAGAATTTTCAATTTTGTTCAAAGATTTTGCATATCTATTAATGACATAGTGAAACGTCAATTCATTAATTTAAATCGAGTTTTTTAAGATTCAACCAGTCTGTTATTGCTAATAATTATCAAGAGATTAAAAATAAATCACAGGCAAACAACAATTCGAAATAATATATATATATATATATATATATATATATATATATATATATATATATATATATATATATATATATATATATATATATATATATATATATATATATATTATATATATATATATATATATATATATATATATATATATATATATATATATATATATATATATATATATATATATATATATATATATATATATATATATATTTGTATGTATGTATGTAAGAGCTTATATATTTTAGCGTTGTTTATATAGGGTTAGAAGTTTGTAAATAGGTAGTTTCGTATGATATCTTGGATGGGATTGGTTTTGGTTCGAATTGGTTATGGGGTTGACTCACCAGGGGGAAAATAAATCTTGTTTACACGACAGAAGGCGCAATTTTATAGCAATAGGGTTGAAAGTTTGTATCTAGGTACTTTTGTCGCCGGTTTAAGAAATAACGAATTTATTCCTTTCATATATATATATATATATATATATATATATATATATATATATATATATATATATATATATATATATATATATATATATATATATATATATATATATATATATATATATATATATATATATATATATATATATATTTATATTACTATTTATATATATATATTTATATATTTATATATATTATTATATATATATATATATATATATATATATTATATATAATATATATATATATATATATATATATATTCATAATATATATATTTATATATATATATATTTATATATATTGAAAGTTTGTATCTAGGTACTTTTGTATGATATCTTTGATGGGATTAGTTTTGGTACGAATTGTTCGGTGGGTTGACCCCTCGGGGGAGGAAATAAACCTTCTTTACACGATAAAGGGCGTAATTTTGGAGCAATAAGATTGAAAGTTTGTGAGTAGGTAGTTTCGTATGATATATTGGATAGAATTCGTTATGGTACGAGTTGCTTGGGGGGTATTTATTTTGAAATAAATTGGTTGAGGGGTTGACCCTCCGGAGGAGCAAATATTGTTCACACGATAGAGGGCGCAATTTTTGAAACTGGATACGTTTTGGAAACCTGCTTTTCTAATGCAGCTCGCTGCGATAGGTTTTTTTCAATATTTCATCAGGTCGTGATGAAAATATGAGGAAAATAACGTCAATACGAATCATGTTTTAATTTTCATTGAATTTCAAACTTCTTCACGAAGTGAATGGATTTCGTAGGTTTATTCCCAACAGTCTGATAAAAATTGAAACGAAAATGGTATAATGAAGCAATGCTAAGCATGTTTTTATTTTCATCGGATTACACACCGTGTACAAGTTAATAGTTATCCTTGATACACAATCAAGTCAATAAAATTCAATTTTTATGCTGAAATTTCCACCCAGTAAAGACTGATTATATGACCATAGTTATAGTGCAGTTTCTTGATAGAAGCGAAATTATTTTTCAATGAATAATGTTATTCACACCGTATCACAAATGCTACAGGCCTGATCCATTGCAAATTTCTAGACGAATTCATTTATTATTCAAATTTTTTTTTTATATAGCTCTTCCGTGATGAAGCAAAATATGTAAGAGTAAATTATAAAGAAAATTCTCGAATATGCATATTAATAATTTTCTCATTATAATATTTAATAGATTTAATTGTTTATGCTGTATTCAATCTCTGGCACATCGAGGTTATTTTAATTATCTTCTAGCTGACATGAGATCCTATGAGACAAAGTGCTTATTTAATGCACGATATATAAAATCCAGTGCATGTTTTTCATATTTGAGAATAAATTATCATTTGTTCGTATATAATCATTTCAAGAAGGCCGAATAAAATTGGATGGCGGAAGTTTCAAGTATGGAAATTAAGAAAACATAACGCTTAGTGATTATACATGTTAATTATTATTACTCAGTTGCATACTCAATGAATGGAATTTACATTTTTTAGTCGTATTTTCTCATAGAATACATATTATTGCAGCGCATGGCTATCGAAAGAGAGCAGTCGAATCAGTTAAAATTCTCGAAAAGGAAACATCTTACTGAAAAATGTTTCGAACAAAACGTTGATAGTTTTGAGAAAGAAGTCCACTTATGCTAAAACCTCTTCCTGTTCCTTCATTATTGTGGAGGGAAAGGGGTCAACTTCAAAATTTGAGATGGGTACCCCTTTTTTTAATAAAGATTCGTGTTACGGCAAAAAATACAAAAGTTTTGTACAAACAATTCTCTACGATTCCTCACAGATGGCCCTGTAATCGAATTTGAATTTATCGTCCGAATGACGTTAACGTCAGAATTTCATTTGAATGATAGAACGGATAAGTTGAGGTCATTCAGACGGTAAATTCCAATTCGATTAGAGAGCCATCTGTGAGGAATCTTGAAATATTGTTCGTAAAAAAATTTTGTATTTTTTCCGTATAATACGAATCTGCAATGAAAAAATAGAGGTTCCCATTTAAAATTTCAAAGTTGACCCCTCTCTCCCCTTCAAGGGTGAAGGAACTGGAAGAGTTTTAAACATAGGTGGACTTCCCCCCCCAAAACCATCATCTTTTCATAAGACACATTTTTCCGTGAGATGTTTAAGGAACTTTCATTTTTTAGTATCTTCTTATCAGCAGATGCTTTTGTTTTTGAAAAATGCACTTCTTGAACACATTTCTTCTTCATATCATTTTTCTTCTTTACATTATTGGACACAACTACTTCTTTGTGAAATTTCAATTTCTTCTCAGAAGAACTTGATGCTTCTTTTTCTAGTTTTCTTTTCATCGTAGCCTTAGTTTCTATTATGGAATGTTTTGCATTATTTTTCTTTCTAATTTTCTCGTCCTCAAGAAAAATTGGTTATGTTTTCAAAATATGTTGAAAAAATTCCAAATCAACTCCATCCAAGTATTTTATCATGGACTTCAAATTTTCCTTTTTGTCTTTGCGCAATCCAGTATTAAATTCCGTAATAATGGTAATTTGAGGAAAATCTGACGAAACTATGGGGCGATCTCGTGTTTTTGATTTTTAAAAAATTGTTAACAAACTTTAATTCTTCACTAAAGTCGTTACGAAAAGTTAGACTCAGTGGTTTATCTTTCGAGTAAAATATTTGTTTTATTTTTGTATATGGAATTTCACCGTACATATAAGGTTGAGCTACTTCCTGATAATTATAAAAATGTGTTAGTGTCATTTGCATAATAGTAAGTTTTGTCTTAAAATAGTTTGGTATGTGACACAAATATTTAATTAGGCTCAATGGGCTCTTTATTTTTTTAGGACGTAAGTACCTTTCTACGACACTGTGAACTGCATCTATTTCCTGAAGGTTACCGTGCCTAGGTTCGCTAAATTTTGGTTCAATTTTTCCAAATTTTATAGCTTTCTCACTTTGTAGGAAATGTTTAAGTGCCATAGACATTATGCTGTTTTTATTTTGAGCCACACAACTGACCACAATATCATTTTTTCAAAATTTTTGTTATCCTCCATTACTCCTGGACAAAATTTTAATTAGGGCACTAGCAATGTGATTGTCAGCTCTGCCAGATATATACTCATGACAAATACTGCAGTATGTTCTCCCATTTGTACTGCAGTGACGTGTTAAATTATATCTATCTTTTGTATGTGCTTGCCATACAAGTGACATTTCTTATCATCAGATAGCTTCCAAAAGTGTCCAAATATTTATTTTCCGTGTTCGTAGGAAATATTTTTACACTCATACAAGATCCTCTGCAAATTCCCTTAATTTTTCGTGCTTTTTTTCCTTTTCGGTCTGTGTACGCTTCTCCATTTCCTCTTAGATTTGTTCTAATATTTTGTTGCCATTGATATGGATTTCTTTTTCGTTGTCGGGTTTACTTTTTCACTGTGCCTTTGTTTATCAGTTCTGTGACACTTTTTTTAGGTATGCTTTCCATAGCTCTTCGATCGTTTTGATTGAAAGGATCACCTTTTTTATTATGAATTATGACTTCCATGTTTTCAATATCCAAATTAGAAGAATTGCTTCCTGGACCAACTAAATCATTATTAGTTTTGTTTTCAACATTCAAGTTATACTTTTGAACAGGTTGTATTAAATTATAATTTTGTGTGTTTATAAAATCTTTCTTTGTCATATTATACTCCAAATCTCAATTTATAGTTGCAAACTCAGAGTTATTTTTGACATTGTTTTCTAACTCAATAGTAATGGAAATGTCCATATCATTTTCTGTATTTTCTGAATCAATTTTTTTATTGTTTCCAAAATCAATTATTCTTAATTTTTCAAGAGGTGATATTAATTTATAATTTGCTGTGTTTATAAAATCTTTTTTTGTCATACTCTCCAAATCTGAATTTATAATTGAAAACTCAGAGCAAATGTTATGCCATAAAAATACGATCACGTCCCTTGAATATTACTTTTCATTGGCTCTTTGGACAAAGGATAATAATGTAGACTATAGAGTTATGGAAAAATAAAATCTTGTAAGGGGTATAGGACGAATGTTTTGTCTAAATAATAAATTTTTTTGGTTGTTTGGATATAGAATAAAAGTAGACTTCTCTGTTAATCAAAAAATATAAATACTTGCACGGGAGATAGGGCAAATGTTCTATCTAGGATATAGGACTAACGTATAGTACAATTTACTCATATCAAACGTAGAGCCAAATATTATTATAATAAATATAGAATCAATAGAAGTAAAGTTTATGTTTAAAATTTTGAATATAGAGCATGTATTGCACTGTAAAATAAATTATTGGATATAGGATTAAAGCAGCTCTCAACATCCTAAATTTTTGGGATATAAGGCATTAATTTATTGAACATTTCGTTTATCTTTGATAATTCATAATATATTTTTGTGAAATAAAATAAGTGCATTTTGAGCTTTAAGAATCTGTATTTAACTCAAAACCTTCAAATATGTGATATAGGGCAAATAAATATTCATATGACGATATATATATATATATATATATATATATATATATATATATATATATATATATATATATATAATATATCTATATATACTATATATATATATATATATATATGTTGGAAACTAGGACTTTTTCTTTTCTTTATATTTAATTTGTTATTATTTGCATCTTAAAAAGCTGATGTACCGCAGTATACGAGATGCTCATATATTTTTTTTCTTGGACGAAATACAGATGTGCATGTGTATCGATGCGCAAAACCCAGAATTCATTCTTTGCGAGAGAGATATAACAAGTTTCAGATGCATTGAAAACGTCCGTTCGGATTTTCATTTTACCGCATTAAGAATTAATAATTTTATTTTCAACGTGTATTACACGTTAACAGGAACATTAAAAGGGACACAGCTTAATTCAGCTTAAAGAGTGTGGTTTTAGTGACAGTGGTGGTGAAGGAGGAGAGCGCCTCTCCAGAGGACAAACCCACGCCGAAGATTGGGTAAGTCCAGAAAATTTAGTGAGGCATCTCGCCGATATAAGATATAATTTGTTCAAAAATATTAAATATCAAAAATATGGTTCCTTCGAGAAGAAAAGTAAAGGTCTGTTTACGACATTTTGGCCCCTATCGAGCCGGATTGTATCAGTTTTCTAATTTTCAAATATTTTGTGATTCAGTTTAATGCAACCATTTTGAACAATTCTATAAATTTCAATCCGTTTCCACCTCTAAAATCACGTCCATCATTTATTTTAATTATCGTATATTGTCATATGCTAATCATAGTTCGATTTTTCAGATCGTCACTCCGTCTCATTTGCACATCTTCACAGAGTTTGTCTACGCAGACTTGCGGTCTAACGTACTATAGTACAGCGCAGCGATAAGTGATTCGTTGAACGCGCAGCCAGCTAGATTATTTGCCTGCGTTGTTTACATTATTTTTTAGAAATAACCAAATTACGTTCTTAACTTGATTGTTAGATCTGAAATTAAAATAGTCATTTCATTTAAAATTCTGTACGCACTCAATTTGTTCTTCACCTGTGTGCCATTTATAGATTTTTATTTGTTCATATAATGCGTTAATTTGTTGCCAGTCAAGAATTTGAACGTATTTCGTAAACTTTATATAGTGATCTTTCGTATTTTCGATTTGCATACAAACTTCAATAATGTCGCAGAAATGAAAGAAGTTGGTAATGAAACGGAACA
Organism: Cynegetis impunctata; assembly: GCA_030704885.1. Lineage (NCBI taxonomy): Eukaryota > Metazoa > Arthropoda > Insecta > Coleoptera > Coccinellidae > Cynegetis > Cynegetis impunctata. Next base: position 520,355 of record JARQZK010005109.1, on the reverse strand, counting down.
ATACCTTTTAATCGTTTAAAGCGAAATTTTATGAATATGGAGTTGGTTCTACGACTGATAGTTTTTATAAACAAAATTTCTCTGCGAGGACAGAATTGTTGGAGGAATCTATTGAAGAATTTTCAGGACTTTCCATAATCAAATAATTTTCTTTAATTACGACGATACGCAGTTTGATGAGGAAGATAAGGTCACGAGCTTTACGCTGATAAATATTTGTAATGGGGTTAGAAGTAAAAAATTGGAGCTATCTCCTAAAAGATTCTCGATTCTAATATTTCGCAGGCTAATAGAAACCGCAGTAATCCTTCCACTTCGGGAAATAACTTGAAAGGTAAAATTGCCAAAGATAAACTTGCCGGTTTTTTGAGGGCAACCTAAAATTTGTGGCGTTCCTTTTTTGATTTGTCGTTCAATAGTATAATACATAATTAATTCTAGTTTAAGTAAGATAGAGAAATAATCATTATTTGTTGACATCCCTAAAAAATGAACCTTTCAATTTACTGAAGCTATTTCCCCATGGTCGAGGATAAATTATCACAATAGCATATGATGCACTCGCTAATAGGTTATCAAAATAAGCGTTTTTTAGCCACAACATATTTCTTAATGAAATTTATATGGCTCAACCTCTACAAAAAACATTCTCCTAAGGATTTAAGAAATTTATTGGATATATTTTCAGAAAACCTTGCTGCACTTAACGTTTTAAAGTTTAATACGGATTCTTGGGATTTTGTAATATTCAATATTTTGCTACAAAAAATTAGATTCTAAAAACAAGAACAGATTTTGAGCTTGAGCATAGCACTACGGATATGCCTAACGTATTTAAAATTCTTACAACCTTCTTAACCTTATCATTGCAAGGCCTTAGAGTCTGTCCAGTGTATGGTGCCAGCATCATTTTCAAAATATAAAGGTACAACCTCACAGGTTTCCACTATGGATAAAGGGTTTCCCTTTCAAGAGGTCTTCAACGCCTTCTGCTTATTTAACAGGCTGCTGGCGATCATCAAAAATGTATTGTTTGTGTAGCTTCACACGCTTTACATAGGTGCCACAACTTCCTGGCCAAAACTCCACATGACAGAGTTGCCTTTGTTAAAGGAAATAACCTTTGTGCGAATTGCTTGCGTGGATCACATTCTACCCGAAATTGTCCACTCGTCAATTACTTGCAAAAATCTGTCAGTATACTCATCATACAACACTTCATTTAAACTTTCGTAAACCGGATGCGTCCCAGAGAGCCCCTTTCGTGGCAACCCCTTCGAGTTCAACAGGGCTAGTCGATAAGATTCGACAACCAATAGGGGCGGTCAATACCCTCGATACGAAATTCTCGAATTCCGGCTTCAATGACACTACCGCACTGCCAATGCAGTACTTTAAAATCTCGCTATAAAACAATCCACTGTCCTGCTTTCTACTGCAGAAGTGGATATTAAGGATTGGTCGAGGGAACTTTCAGAGGGTTCGTATTCTTCTCGATACTGCTAGCATGGCGAATTTCATTAGTGAACGTTGTTTTATATCGTTTAGGTCTGAAAAGGCAACGTTGTTCAGTACCAATAGAAGGATTGAATAATCAAGTTTTCCATATCAACTAGGGTATCACTCATTGTTTAGTCAAGCCTTGTGGTAAGGATGGTCCTACCTTCTCATTTGAATCTATCATTCTCCCAAATCTTTGTTCAAATCAACCAAAAATACATGTTAATCCACATAATTGGTCTCACATAAGAAACTTGACACTAGCAGATAGTAAATTTTCTACTCCTGGTCCAATAGATATGCTATTTGGAGCGGAGCTGGTTCCATTCATGTTAGGGCCTGGACGTATCTTTGGCGATCATGGTTACGCCAACTGCCCTTGAGAACACGTTTTTGGATGGGTGTTACAGGGAAAGACAGAATGTGCATCATTGAAACACGTCTCTTTTAAGCTGTTCATGCTGCTCTCGAACCCCAAATAGATTTTACTCTTCAAAAATTTTGGGAGTTAGATCAGGTTCCCTAAGAAAGTCCTAGTTTATCCCTAGACGATCATAAATGTGAGACACTATATAAGACATCAGTTCGTCGAGATATTTCAGGCAAGGTTTGTTGTTCCCCTTCCATTTAAGTACACAGAACCGGACTTTGGAGACTCATATTCACAAGGCCCTTAGGCGATTCATATCTCTAGAGTCCCGGCTCTATAGGAACCCTCATTTTACATACAGCATATTCTGAATTTATGAAGGAATACATGCAACATCAATACATTTTCGAGGTTCCTATTTCAAATCACAAGTCTTTGTCAGCCTTCTATTTACCCCATCATTGTGTAGTGAAACCGGACAATGCTTCGACTAAATTTCGAGTAGTATTTTGATGCGAGTGCTAAGAGTGTAAAGGGGTATAAGCCTGAACGACACGCTTTTCGCAGGCCCAAAACTGCATCAGGATTTATCTATCATTTTATTCAAAATTTCGAATTCATAAAGTAGCCTTTATCTGTGATATCAAACAAATGTACTGTCAGATACTAGTACTCCCGCGAACATAGAAGATTTCAGAGATTTCTCTGGCGCTTCTCAAGAAATGAGGAAATCAAGGAGTTCACCCTTAATAGAGTTGTTTTTGGTGTTTCTTCTGCTCCATATCTGGCCTTAAGAACTCTACAAGAGTTGGAGCAGTTTTAGAACAAAATACTTACCCTGCAGCTTCTAACGGTGTTACTGGAATCCATATACGTAGATGATTGCTGCGCAGGCGCAGATCAGTTGATGCAGCTCTCAGCTACAGACAGAGTTAATTGATATACTCAAAAGAGGAGGTTTCGAGTTGCGAAAATGGGCAAGCAACCATCCCTCTATTCTTGCTGCTGTTCCAAAACAGTCGACACACAAATGCCCGCTCAATTTTGACACAGATTGGTCCTAGATTTATAAAGGAATTAGGTCCTTACAGTGGAATCCCACTCTGGATGTGTTTTCCTTACTCCTTTTCTGAAATTAGTTCTACATGCACTAAGCGTGGCATTCTTTCACAAATCGCAAGGAATTTTCGATCCTCTAGGTTTTCTGTCACCTGTTCTTTCTTCTTGCCAAGCATATTATGCAAAAACTATGGCTTTCAAAGTGTGATGGGATACTCCAGTCATTGGAGATATTAGTGATGTATGGAATCGGTTTAAGTCAGAATTACCTGAATTATCCAGTGTACAACTGCCTAGATGTCTTATATCTGAGAACATCTCTCGTTTGGAGATGCATGGTTTTTGTGACGCTAGTACTTATAGGCTATGGTTGTGTAGTATATTTCAGATCCATTACGAATTTTTGGCCAGATTAAAATTACTCTGATTTCTGGAAAATCTAGAGTCGCACCACTTCGAGTGGTTTCTATCCCACGACTAGAACTGTGCGCTGCATATCTTTTATCTGATTAATACTTTCAGTGAAAGAAGCTTATTCAGATCTCCTTACATTTAATGCCATATATGCCGTGGTCGGACTCGCAGGTGACACTCGCTTGCGCTCGCAAGTTCACCACATAGATGGAAAACTTTCACTGCTAATAGAGTGTCGCATATTCAGGAGATTGTACCCCCGTCCTCTTGGAGATATGTTCCAACGGATTTCAATTCCGCTGATTCTGTAAGTAGAGGAATATTTCCTCTACAACTATTAGAAAATGTTTCATGGTGGCAAGGACCTGCTTTTCTTCCAGAAAGAGAAGAAAATTGGCCGGAACAGCCATCTATTCTGTTGAGTAAAGACGTTTTTCAAGAAAAGAGACCACAGGTGGCATTGCATATTTCGATTTCGTCTTCCTCCATATCAACTTTACTCATAAGATTCTCATCTTTAAGAAAAGTTCAGCGTATCCTCTGTTACGTCTTTCGCTTTATTGCCATAAAGACTAAATCGAAGGTTTATGCTTCTATCGTTTTGACACAACCGGAAATTCACTGCGCCTTCCAGACCATAGTTAAACACGTTCAAAACGAATGTTTCTCGGATATCTTTGTGGCTTGTAAAAATAATATTTCTCTGTCTAAACCAGTCAGAAAGCTTGCTCCCTTTGTTGACGAATCGGGATTGATCAGGGTGGGTGGTCGCCTAAGAAAATCAACTCTCTCCTTTGAGGTTAAGCATCCTATTTTGTTGCCACAACAGCATAGGTGAACAGAACTTGTAATACAGCAGACTCATGATGAAAACTTACATCCTGGACTCAAAACTCTGCATAATATATTGCTACAGACTTTCTGGATACTCTCTCCTCGCAGTGCTATTTATCGATGTATATCTAAATGTGTTTGATGTTTTCGTAGTAGACCGCAAGCATATATACCTGTTATGGCAGATCTCCCTTCCTTCAGGATTTCGCAAGTAAAGGCATTTTCACACGTTTCGTTGGACTATGCTGGCCCCTTTATTATCCGTTTAGGTAAACATAGAGGTGCAAAAACCATTAAGGCATATATCTGTCTTTTTGTTTGTTGCGCTACTAGTGCAGTGCATGTCGAATTATCGTCCGATCTGTCGACTGATACATTTCCTCGCAAGCTTCCGTCGTTTTTATTGCTCGGAGAGGTAGAGTCTCTGATATGTATTCTGATCAAGGCACTAACTTTAAGGGAGCGAATAATCAGCTCATATTATTCTCACAAGCTGCTGCTAGAGAACTATCCATAAATTGGCATTTTAATCCCCCTGCAGCTCCACATTTCAATGGCCTGAGCGAGGCCGGTGTCAAATCAATTAAAACGCACCTTCGTCGAGTGGTAGGTGAACAGATCTTGACATACGAAGAATTCTATACCTTAATTACGCAGATCGAGGCACTTTTAAACTCGCGGCCTCTATCTGCTATTAGCGAAGATCCAAACGATCTTACCCCCTTAACCCCAGGTCATTTCCTGACCATGGAAACACTCAATAGCTTCCCTGAACCAGACCTCTCAGATGTTGCGCTGAATCGGTTGTCGCGATGGCAAATGATACAGAGAATGAACTCAGATTTTTGGAGGAGGTGGAAAGACGAATATTTGCATACGTTACAGCAGCGTTCAAAATGGTTAAAATCTACACCCAATATCGAATTGGGTATGTTAGTATTGATAAAACATGAGCTCAGACCTCCCTTGGAATGGGCTCTCGGACGAGTTGTCAAATTACATCCGGGTAAAGGATGGTAACTCCGTTAGGAGTTTTCAATGTAACTACTCGAACTAAGACGGAGTAGTTCGAGTAGTTACATTGAAAACTCCTAACGGAATATATCAACGTCCTGTAGTCAAACTCTGTCCTTTACCGGGTCAGTTTTCCTAATATATTTATTTGGTTTTCTTATATTTTAATTAAGATTCATTATTAATTTTCATTATATTTTATTTAATTTTTTTTTGGGGAAAAAACTAACAAGTTTTTGGTGGGCGGAAAATGTTGGAAACTAGGACTTTTTTCTTTTCTTTATATTTAATTTGTTATTATTTGCATCTTAAAAAGCTAATGTACCGCAGATACGAGATGCTCATAATTTTTTTTTTGGACGAAAGACAGATGTGCATGTGTATGATGCGCAAACCCAGAATTCATTCTTGCGAGAGATATAACAAGTTTCAGATGCATTGAAAACGTCCGTTCGGATTTTCATTTTACGCATTAAGAATTAATAATTTTATTTTCAACGTTATTACACGTTAACAGGAACATTAAAAGGGACACAGCTTAATTCAGCTTAAAGAGTGTGGTTTTAGTGAAGTGGTGGTGAAGGAGGAGAGCGCTCTCCAGAGGACAAACCACGCCGAAGATTGGTAAGTCCAGAAAATTTAGTGAGCATCTCGCCGATATAAGATATAATTTGTTCAAAAATATTAAATATCAAAATATGGTCCTTCGAGAAGAAAAGTAAAGGTCTGTTTACGACATATATATATATATATATATATATATATATATTTATATATATAAATATATATATAAATCTATATATATATATATATATATATATATATATCTTACAATTCTCGTGTCACAATGTTCGTTCCCATACTCCTCCGAAACGGCTTGACCGATTCTCATGAAATTTTGTGAGCATATTGAGTAGGTCTGCGAATCGGCCAACATCTATTTTTCATTCCCCTAAATGTTAAGGGTAGTCCACCCCTAAATTTTTTATTTTATTTTTTAGACAAAATTTGTTGTTTTTATTTTTTTATGATACAGCATACAAAAATACAAACAATCCTAAATTTTCACCCCTCTACAATCAACCCCTATTTGTTTATTGTTAAACTCCTTCGAAATGACTCGACCGATTGTGATATCAGTCATATCAGTTAGCTCTGAGAATCCGACAAAATCTATTTTTCATCCCCCTAAATGTTAAGGGAGGTCCACCCCTTAATTTTTATTTATATTTTTCAGACAAAATTTTCTGTTCTATTTTTTTATGATACAACATTCAAAAATACATTCAACCCTAAATTTTCACCCCTTTACGATCAACCTCTATTTTTTATACTCCTGATGATTAACATTTTTATGAATTTTTTGAACAAATTTTTTTTTTGATTTTTTTATGATGTTGCTTTAAAAAATACATACAACTCTAAATTTTCACCCTTCTTTCAACAACCCATATTTTTCAATAGCCATTTTAATAATTTAAACAACGTTTGCCGGGTCAGATAGATTGATAGATAGATAGAAAGAAAGATAGATAACTAGATAGATAGACAGATAGGTAGATATTAGATATAAATCGGCAGATTGATCAACAGATAGAAAGACAGATGGATAAAAATAATTTATATGGCTGAACGTTTGCCCGGTCAGATAAATTGATAGATGGATATGCAGATAGATAGACAGATAGATAGATAGATAGATAGATAGATAGATAGATAGATAGATAGATAGATAGATAGAAAGATAGATAACTCTCTAGATAGAAAGATATATAGTTAGATAGGCAGATATACATCGGCAGACAGATGAATAGATAAAAATAATTTATATGGCAGAACAACGTTTGCCGGGTCAGCTAGTATATATATATATATATATATATATATATATATATATATATATATATATATATATATATATATATATATATATATATATATATCAAAACAGTGGTTCATAAAAACAATTTACACATTTATTGAATAAAATACCCACGACGCACGTTTCGGTGAAACTTCACCATCTTCAGATGCTAATGGCAAACTAACTATGTTTCTCTGTTATATGCAATTTATTGATCTATAATGTAAATACAAACATTTAGGTCTCTGATTGCATAGTACTATTGATGATTCTACAAGCCCCCTTCTGAATCTTTCCAAAATTACCAACCTACCTGACTAGCCGTTTAGAATGGGTTTTTCCTATTTTACTAATTATTTGTAACCATAATTTTATTTATCCTCTCTACATAACTTGTCATATATTTTTTTCTTGTATTCCATTATTGTACCAATATATCTCGGTATATTTGGTTGATGCTAGGTTTTGAAAAGATTAGTTTTCAAAAAACGTTTTCACAATTCTACCATTATATATCAAAATTCACTTATTGATTATTCAATTCGCACATGAATCTCAAATTGATGAAACGAAAACATGCTATCTCCAGTCAGTGGCGTAGCTAGCTTTTTGCGATAGGGGGGGATATGACTTTGTGTAAAATTCTTTCATGTAGTGCAAAATGAGCAGAAAATTTTTTTTTTGATTAAGCATCGCCTTGACGAATTAAATATTTCTTCCACACTTTCAACTAACGAGAACAGTAGGTGTGGCAGTAAAAAATTTTTTGATAAAACTTGTCAGTTTTGATGAATTTATCA
>JARQZK010005109.1:285000-507500 GCA_030704885.1 Cynegetis impunctata | reverse complement strand
TATCTTACTGGCAAAGTTGAGTTATTTTGGCTTTTCACTGGACTCTAACCAGGAATCTCTTGAGTGGTGCTTTATGTTGTGTTTCGGTCGGGAAAAGCACAGGAACAGAATATTCAGATTTTTAAGTTGTTGAAAAAAGTGTACTACAGGTTTTTGTGCCTTCTAAATCATTTTTTTCTATTTATGTGGCAAATATGAAGGATTAGGTGAGAAACTCTTAATTCACTTAAAACGCAGACGACGGTGAACTGAATATACCCTTGAACAAACAAAACATGCAAGTAGTACAGGAAAAACTAAATTCTGACCTACAAAATACCCAAATTTTCGAGTACACATAAATTAAAACTAAACGTGGAAAAATCACTTTGATGATGAATTTGAAAATTTATATTGATAATGAACCAATCCTAATAGTTTAGAATGCCAAATACCTCAGTACCATTTTTGACAGTTCGCTTTCTTTTGAACATCATATTAAACAGAAAATAAATGCGGCATATTTAAGAATGAAAAATTTTTTTCAACTTATCAAAATTTATATTATGCCAGAGTTAAATTCTTTCCTTATTTGACTAGGACCATATTGTTTACGGTGATGCTCCATCCTTCCGGATGTGTAGGATCATCCAGACAGTATAATATAATAATAGTATTTAGTATTTATTTATCACAGACAGTTTTGGAAACAGTCTTAAATTCAAACTGGTACAGGAGCCTTTAGAACAAATTACAAAATCCCCTCATCAACAAAAAATCCAAAAACCAAAATAAATTCTTACAATAAATTCTTAAAAACAAATCAGAAATATTAGATATTTTGCACATGAAGAAAGTACTTCCTTAGGTTATGGCACATTTTTTTAGTTGTCTTTTCTTCTTTCATCATTAGTGGGATGGTATTATATTTTATACATCCTTGATATATGGGAGCATTTTGTCCTTTGTGTGTTCTGGCATATTCATTCCTAAATTCCTCTCTTCTGCGTGTTTGATAGGCGTGAAATTCTGACTGCTGTATTAGTCCTGCTTGAGTTTTTATGCTTCGATTTTTTATAGAATAATTAAGTTTAACTTGTTCCACAGTTTTAATATTCAGGTACTCTGTAGCCTGGTGTAACTGAATAGTGGGAGTATGCCAATCTAAATGATGTATACTTGTTATGGCCTTATTTTGGGTTCTTTGAATCTTTTCAATTAGACGTTCTGCTGTATTCCCCCAACATGGGATCATATATCTGAAGTGTGGTTCAAAAAAAGCGTTATATATTAACTTTTGGGTGTTTTTATTCAATTGATCACTACATCGTCTAATGACTCCATCATAGGTGATATTTTTTTACTAAGACTTTCAATGTGTTTTCCCATGAAAGGTTCTTTGTAATAGTCAGTCCCAAGTATTTATAAATTCCTACTTCTTTTAATTTAATTTCATTTAAAAACACATAAACATCCTCTTTCCTTTTGTTTTTTTGACTAATAAGCATATATACAGTCTTATCTACATTCACTTTTAGCTTATTATAACACAGCCATTGGTTATATACTTTTAGGTCTTCATTTAATTTAGTTTCCAGCTCTCTTAGACAGCACTAGTGTGGTATGATCCGCAAACATAAAATATCCAGATTGCAATTCAAAAAATTTAAGGCCATGTACATACAGCAAGTATAGAAGAGGTCCCAATACTGATCCTTGTGGTACTCCTATTTTCACTTGTATCATATCACTTTCACATTTATTATAGGTAGTATAATGTCGTCTATTCAATAAATATGTTTCAAGCATATATATGAACGGTTGCATGAAATTTTCGTAAATGATACCATTTGGAATTCATATAACGCCATCACTGAAAAGTAGTAAAATTTTGAACATGGCCAGCAGAAGAAAATTTCATGTGTATACATTCATTTACAGATTACCGAAAAATGGTAAACCAAAGTAAATTAAAACTGAATTTCTATCTTTAACACGAACTCAAAAAACATCAAGTGATCAGCATGTTTCGATACCTATACATCGAACTGCGGCATATAAGAGGTAGTTCAAATGTGGAATAAATTGGCAAACCATTTAAAAAATTTAAAAAAATTATTTTGTCAAGCAAATTGAGCTTTTGGAGGAGCTACATTAAGAGCAAACTGAGGACAAATTATTCTGTTTTTATCATTTTCACAGATTGTGAATAACAATTCCAACTAAGGAAACGTTGACATAGTGAATTACAAGGAAATAATTTCAGAGAAACATCGAATGTTCTTACCTAAATTTATATATCACGCTTCAGCGTAGAATAGGTAAATGAAACCACAATTTCCTTAATATGTCATCTGCGAGCATTTTCAGAGCACGTAAATCTTTCGAAGGGATATCTTAATTCCCTGTCGGAACCATAAACTACATCGCGTTCCCTTTTCTTGTCATGGATATTTATCACATAATACGTGATACGAATGTTGTTTTAACGCAATATTGATATTGATTACTTCAACATTCGAATTATTTCCTTTTCATATTGAATTTCTATTAGTTCTGAAATTGGCAATGATAGATCTGTTGATATTTTGTCTTATATCATAAATCTTCGCTGTTCTGTAAATGTTAATGAATTCAAAAATAGTCTCGAATGCTTGTGCAAATGCATGAAATAGTATATTACATAATAAGTGTCGTAACTAGGTTTTTAGCACACGCTGAGTGAAGTTTGAAAAACGAGCCGCAGGCGAGTCTTTTCACTCACTTAAGTGTGCTAAAAACCTTTACCACGCGAGTTGTGTATACTATTTTATCTACAACCGTTCGTTTTGATTAAATACAAATTAATTATAGTCTAAAATTTCCCATCTTAGTCACCAGCAATGTTTTAACTTTTTTTTTGTTATGAAAATTAGGATGTCATAGCGACAAAAAAAAGCAACGCCACTTTCAAGTTGTCAGTCAAAATGTCAGTCGAAAATATGGAGGTTTCACGGCTAGCTGAAGCTGCTACGGCGAACTTGCTACCACAGAAATCCGGAATTCGCTACGAAAAGGCCTATGATATGTTAATCGAATGGTGCTCCCATAAAAAAGTGGATAACATTAATGAAGATGTATTAATTGCCTATTTTGAAGATAAGTTCAAGGAAAAAAAGTCGCTTTGGTGCTATTATTCAATGCTGAAGTTCACTTTGTCCATAAAAAAGAACATGCAGATAGACAAATTTCCAAGATTAATAGCTTATTTGAAAATAATAATTTTTCACCACACTAGTGCGTTAAAATAATTTTTACCGCACTAGTGCGTTAAACTGATTGTTACCGCACTAATATGGGTGTGTAAAAATATAATTTACGCACGGTTGTGGATAAAATAATTAACGCTTGTTTATTTCTATCATAATAAATTATTCTTTAGGTTATGAGGCATATATGTTTATTTTTTCATGTTGAACATAGCTGAATATCAAATATCGGATATACACTCAAATGCTGCTTCCTTCAGGTGCAATGCATAATTTAATTTATTGGAAATTTGTGTATTGTGTTCATGGTATGAAATTCACAGCCCAAATAAATTGACATAATATCTCCATATTCTAGCGATTGATTGAAGCTCATTATTACTTCAAAGCACAGGTAGGTTGAGTTAAAAAAAATTATTAGACAATATTAAATGAATTAAAATAGGATGAAATGAAATTAAATGAAATGGAATAGAATTATATCAAGTAAGTTCCTAGATGTAAGTATCCTCTGCTTTCGTTCAAGAATATTATTTTTCATATAAAACAGAATTTTGTCAATTTCAACTCAACGACGGGCTTCGACTTACATAAATTTAAAAGACCATTGGGAAGGCTTTTTAATGGTTTGAAAGTAGTATTATATTTTAAACCAATATAAAAAAAAAATATATAAATCGCTTAAACTTTGCCGCATCTCCTTTTGATAAAAATGAAATGGATTTCTATAAAATGAATGTCATAATCAATATCATATATGAATTTATTATTATTAATATTGTCTTAAATCAAAAAACCAACATTACTTTGATATTTTTGAACTATACAAGTTTCATCAACTTTCCTATTTAATATGGTTAAATAATTTTTATTGATATTGTGTCCAAAATGGGCGTGGCTTTCGCAAACCAGATTACCCGTTTACAGCCCTATTTTTACCCCTGTGAGAAAATTATAAATACTGATCCTACAGGTTCGGGAGTTGAGACTTCATAATTAGCGAGGTCAAAGTACACATACAGCTTCACGAAAAGGAAAAACCTCTAGAAATTTCGCATTTAAGTATTCAAAAGGATTGTGCTTAATATAAAAGAATCTTTACAAAAATAGGTAAGCAATTTTCCGGAAAATTGTCGAGTGAAATTTTTTTTTGTTTTTCCACTCTAATTGTTGAATAATGCTATGCATCATAACTAGGGTTGCCATCAACTAAATTGCCGATGCCGGACAAAAATTTTAAAAACCCCTGACATTTCTGTGAAATTTTGTTTTACCCCGGACACCCCGTAAAAAATATTTTTTTCTTGATAAAATAAAACATCGTTTATATTTCAATTCTTTCATTCATTTAAACTTTAAACCGCTTGTTTGCCATATAAACAGAGCAACAAAAAACAAATAAAATTCTATTATACACAGTTTACAGTTTTCTCTTTTTTTTTGGTATCATCAAATAAAAAATAACTCATGACGATAATTTTTGGTAGATCAAAAATCAAATAGACTAGATTCTACATTGTAATAGCAAATTATAAGAAAGGTCATCTAGTTCGGTTAGATAGGTTAGGTACCCGAAAGTCTGAAATATTTATTAACTATAAATCAAAAGTAAGTAACAAGTTTTAATTTTAACGAGATCAAGTTCTTTTTACTAATTCAACTTAACTTGGAATTTTTCAGACTTGCCAATTTTTTCCAAAATGTCTTTATTTTTCATCATGAATTTGTAAAAGTCGGAGCAACTCAAGTCTTTAAAATTAGACTTTATTTTGATCAGAGAAGAAAGCGTATCTGTATTTATCAAGTTTCTCTCCTTCCTTTATTACTGCGACCCTAGCGAAAATATCACTCTACATTAGCATTGTGAGCTGGTATACAAAAATATTACTATTCAATTTTGAGCAGTTTAGAATATAGATGTTTCGAAAAAATTCGGCCACAACTGGTTTGCATTTAATAGCTCATCTGCGCCACTGACACTCAAGCTTCACACACCCGGACACAAAATTTGTCCGGGTTTTACCCGGACATATTTTGAAAGCCCCGTCCGGACGACCCCCGGACGCCCCCTAAACTAGGACAAATCCAGGGAAACCGGGACGGATGGCAACCCTTATCATAACCAATAAAAATGAGTGTAAAGCTGATTGAATTTCTCAATGGAAATAACTTGTTTTCTTTCATTTCGATAAAATTCAACGAAGTTAACAAGATGAACGTACAAACTAATAATTGAGGCTGGGTGGATTTATAAAGGAACATTTTCAAGTGTTTTAAAAGTAAACAGTATTGGGTATTTTACATAAATAGCGATAAGCATCAAGTGCAATCAAGTGCAAGCCGCATAAGGTGAAGTGACGTCATAAAGACTATACCGATATCTTGACACACGGGCAGAATGATCGATGTGAACACGCGCCTCGGAATGCGCGTCTGTGATCTCGAGTAGCAAGGCAGATGATGAATAATCTTGAATATCATAAACGGAGATGTCATATTGTGTTTTTAGTGTTATGTATGAGTTCTTACATATTTAGTATCTACGAAAGCCATCTGAAATTTAATTCGAAGCAAACTTACAATGTAAATTTGATTTTTATGAATGATATTTTGAAATAATTGACATGCCCACATTCATTTGATTTTTTCTAGGTGGATGCGTTAACTTCTGCATAGGTATCAAGCCTCAATTAGTAAAACGCTATATGCTCCAACCACATTAAAATTAACACATCTCATCTCCTATGATTATATTCCAATTTCATTATTAAGTCAACATCATTTCAGTGTTCTCATTCAATTCTAAAAAAGCTTATACAGTTTTGATATCACTCATGGAAAGTGAAGTGTTACACATTTCACCGAATTCAAATCATGAGGACAAAAAAAATCATGAAAAAAAAAAGGCTACAATTATCTACGAACACGAATAAAAATTTTGGCGCAATCATCTTCATCCTTCAACAACAAAAAAATAAGGAAGTACATTGGTTAATATTCAAGTTATGTGCGATTTGATTCTTGCCTGAAATTTGTTATTTTTAAGAGAAAACTCATGTAAAATGGAGACAGGAAGAAATATTCTTTAGTTACAATTGTCTCAAAATGCAGAATTAGTACATATAAGTACTTTGAATGTAGAGTTGAGTAAGTGATGTTCGTCATTTATTTTTTTGCAGGAATATGGTAATTTAGCTCTGAGTACAATATAAGTTTAGTATATTACGCCTTTGAGGTATCATTAACTATTAACTTTAAAATATGTGAAGCTCATAGTATTGTAAATCTGGTTGGTTCCTTTTCAGTAGAATGTAATATGAGACAAAAGTTTAGAATATTATTTCTAATAAGTAATTGCCATTCAGCATATATCATTATATTAACCCTTTCCGGCCCAAATTATTTTTTTGTGAAAAAAATATTATGTCTGGTTTGATAATGGTTTATTAGAGATACTCGAAGAAAATGAAACAAATTTCGAGATAAAAAAACACAAAGATTATCCTGCAGAATGTGGTCACTCCACATAACCAGTAGGAACATATAACCAAACAATATAACCTATTCTGCGTAATATACCTAACATGAAACAGTTTTTGTCATGTTTCAAACACAATTCTACTTTGCACGCTGAACATTTCTTACAAATCATACAAGTCATCTGCAGGAAGATTTTCTAAATATTCAGTTATTGGGTTCCCAACCCTCCCGGATTGCCCGGATGACTCCGGTAATAATGGCCAACCTCCCGACTTCCCGGGGTGACTAATTTCCCCAGTTTTTTTAAAATTATATGCGACCGCGCTCTACTAATCAAACTTCGATTTTTAATGATTATGATTTTGTGGTAAAAAACTGTCAAATATTAGAAGCTGAGTAGGTATTTATATAAAATAAAAATAAATAAATGATTGACATTTTCTTCAACCCCCTCCCTACTAAACTCCTTAAAGAAATCTCCCGGGTTGGTTCTTTCGAAAATTGGCAAGCCTATTCAGTAGGTAGGTACTTCAAACTTGCTTCCTCAGAACTAAAATAAGATAGCACGATTACGTAAGTGCCCAGTGGTCACTTCAGGAGACCCCAACAAAATTAGTAATTTCGAAAGAAAGGAAACATTTACGTTCAATATATTCATGAAAATGCATGAGTAAGATATAAGTAAATAACTTTGGAGCCATTTTTCCACCATTCATAAATGAAAATAACATATTCACACTATTTCAGCAGATCCTCTGAGTAGTGTCCAACTATAGTAAACAAATGCACATTATACGCGCTTCGACTTATTTCGGTCTGTCTTCGATGAACACGTCAAATTTTGCTATGTTAGACAACCCACAAAACACACTGGTATACTGAAATAGTCAACGAGCAGTTTTACTCATGACTAACAAACTGTGGTCTTCCTAGCTAACTAGTTGCCCTGAAAGGGTTAAATTCGTGATAAATTGGTAGCCCAAACAAGGGCAAAGTCCTAATTATTGATTGTCATCTCATTTTCTTGAAATTCCGTTTCTAGAGCGTACAGTTTTCCATTGCTTGTACCAAATCTGCAAACAGGACACTTTCCGGGTATTTTCTGTGTATTACATACTTTATGTCTAAAATCACATCAAAGCAAAAGACACCGTCTTGACGAAAACTTCGGTGAGGCTACTGGAAGACTTCATATTATTGGCTAGCCCCTATGATTCAATATTAAAAGGCTATTCTCTCTGTTCTAATTAAATGTTTCATTTCACTTCTTCATTTTATTATTTGAATACATAAATTGCGCAACATTAGTTGTTTGTTCCTTATAGCAAATATAGGGAGTGCAGTTTTATATTATTGCATAATATTTGCACAATTTTAGTGAAGCAATTATTTAGTTTTTGAATTTTATTCCTATTAAAAATATGAATCCGTTCTGAAATTAGTTAGATTTGATAATGTGAAATATTATTTTCATTTCTTTGAATTACTTCGAACACGATTTAAATGTCCAGTAGTTCCACCATTATTTTCGGTCTGCTAAATTCTGAACTCCGGAAATAATTAGTTCTGTGTCTGATATCCATCTATATCTTCTAACGTAATTACTTTTTCATTGAATGCTTCAAGAGTTTTGGTTTTATATATTCATTTATAGGAACCACAACCAGAGATTTACAACTGTTTACTTTTTGCATTCATTTCTATGAGTGTTTTGAATCACAAAATTTATTTGCATTATCGGAAGAATTTTTATTTTTTACAAATATTTCACAATAAAAACGGTGTACTGAACTTTAGGATTGAGAAAAACTAGCCAATCTATTCTCGAGTTTTCTCCATTCTTCAGCAATGATTTTGTTATTTGCGGTGTAATGTAGTTGTTTCTTTGTCTAGTGTTGTAGTTATGTGTTGGTAAGTTTGACGAGTTTATTGTTGTATAGTACTTTATGTTAACATTGTAGTAATAGAGTTGTCCAAGGTCGAGTACCTCTTTACTCTTTCAAGAATCAGAGGTACTCGACCTTGGACAACTCTATTACTACAATGTTAACATAAAGTACTATACAACAAAAAACTCGTCAAACTTACCAACACATAATTACAACACTAGACATAGAAACAACTACATTACACCGCAAATATCAAAATCTTTGCTGAAGACTAGTTTTTTCTATAATGCTCCAAAAATGTTCAATTCTGTACCATAAGAAATTCGCACTATACCCAACTCATTCCAATTCAGAAAAACAACTGAAAACGTTCATAAAGAGATCTGACGTACGAGCCCTTCGAGAATGATTATTTCAATCAATGGCCAAGGAACCTCCTCGTTATATTTCATACATTATTTTAATACATTTTACCTTTTATATATATATATATATATATATATATATATATATATATATATATATATATATATATATTTTATTTTTTATATTTCTACTCTGTTGTATATTACTCAATTTTAATATGCGAAACAAGTGTAAAAACACTTATCGCTATCCTACTTTATTCATTTTATAAAGTGTTCTTGTATCTTGTAAACCCATTTTTGAATTTTTTGAATAAAGTTATATTATTATTATTATTATTATTATTCGAAGCATTTATTTTCATTTTTAACGGAAAGTTAAAATTCTGAATTTGTTTTGGTTCTCTTTCTTTTATTAACATTTCAATCTCCTCTGTAACTATTCCTCTGCAACTATTCATATCTAACGGAATGATATTTAATACATTTTTATTCATTTTCATTGGCAGTAGAAGAAGATTTCGGTTCAGTATTTTCCGTTATGTTTATTGCTATTGGTGGGTCTAGACGAAACGTAGACGTTTTCTACTTCAGCTTCGCACGATATTCTTTTGTTTCCACTCATAAAGAAAATGTTGAATTTTATTAGCTGATTTGTACAGTGATGATGATTATATACTCTCTCTATTAGGAGAATATATAAGTATTATTCCTAAATAAATAACGAAAAAAATGCAGGAATAAACGCAAATTAAATTGGACTAATTTTTTTTTGAGATTAAGTCATAATTAATACCAGCCAGTATTTCAGCTTCACCGTCCTCGTACTTTTCAAGTAGGTCTTAATCAATTTCAACTTTGAGAAGTTGTGTGTGAGCATGATTCTGTCCGTTATGTAAACATTACTTCCCGAAATCATATTTTAAAATATAGTAAATAAGTTCTTTGCCTCCTCAATAGAGTCCATCGAATTGTATTCTGAAAGCTAGAGCTCATAAATTGGAAAGTCTGTGTATCGATATTTTCTCCTTCCGAAGTATTGTACCTGAATCATCACAATGCTTGAGGTCCTTCTTGAAAAACTTGGACATTACATTCATCAGAGGCCTCAGGAGTAATAATATCTGAATAATAATCCAAAATTCTTCAATAACCGTGAGAAGTTTGATAAATTCAAGTTTATACAACAATACCACAATTTAGATATAGCGATTTATTCAGAATATCCATTATTTCTCCACAGTAGAATCGACTTCAGTAGAGAAAATAGTCGATGCAATTTAAAAATTTGATACCCTGTATAACTTCTCTGAATGATATTATTCAAACACTCAAGTTGCTGTAGGGCTTCTTCATTGAATCCCAGAAAAAATTTGATATGACTTGCTTGGGTTTGAAAAAATTTAAAGGAGGAAAATCAAAAACTTTGAATAAACTTAAATAACTAAAAAGGAGGCTCCGTGGCTGAGCGGTATAGGTAACGCAATGCCGTCTTCGTTGACGGAGTTGGTGGGTTCGATTCCCACCGTGTTCCTGGGTGTTTGTATGCGTCCGGATTCAAGTGGTTCCCCTAATTATAGTAAATTGCTGGCTAAATGTCCACGTTGACGAAGCCAAAATTGTACGGAGGTCGGGCGCGTGTGAGAGGGGCACACGTCCCACCTCTTTAAAAAAAAAAAAAAAAATAACTAAAAAAAGGTGCACTCTCAATAACATGTTACTAAAATTGTATTAGACTTTTCGTAGATTACAGAAAATCAATTACAAAATTAGGGTCTATTTCCCGTATAACCAGAATGGCAAAACTAGAAATATTTCACTTCAAACAAGCTCTATCGAAAATCAAATCTTCATTCTCAAGTTTTCAGAAAACAAGTCCTAATAGTTTTCCATATACATATCGACTAAGCCCTTCTTGAACGACTCTGTATAGTTCAGAAGGTTTGATGATAGTTAACCCATAGAACCCCTCATTAGCAGAACATTCATGGATAGTATAGAAAAATTATTCACACTCTTTCATTCAGTGGAACATTACTTCATTGATATAGATTCTTAGATGATATTATATAAGTATGAAACCGATACACAATTGAATATTATCACAGATTTTATTATACTTTATATATCCCCATATCAATTTGGCAGCAGTGATGTAACAGAAAAATTCTATCAATTTTCCTGTCACCAGATATCGGTACTAAGATATACAATACTTCAGTTCATTCTTCCAAACATAAAACTGAAATGGTCTATCGACCTATCAATATTCTTATGTCACGGGCAAACTTGAATGAAGAACTGAATATAACACAGCAGATTAATGCATTGTAGTAGCAAAAACATTTGGCATTCCGTCGGGTATATTTCCAAAAAAACCTTCAAATCAAATCAAATCAAATCAAAATATGCTTTATTGTCTTAAAATTATACCCTTCATTGACAAAGCGAAAAATATAGGAAATAAAAAATGCAAATCATAAAAATAAATACACATCAATCAAAATATTTACAAACTAAACAATGCAATACCTAGAAATAAAAATCACACCACATTTCCATACAAAATATATACAAACTTCACAATAGAACCGAGAGTGTAAAATCCTCCTCAATCGAAGGTGATGCCTGTGTTACTCAATTTGGTCATATCGATCAATCAATGCTCAGAATAGTTTTCCTCTATAGAGTAATGAGGTTTATCAAGAAAACAAGATTTTGTTCGTTTCCGAAAATTGGCCAAGGAATTTATAGGTTTTAATTCCTCTGGAAGATCATTGTTAATTTTCTTACCATTGTAAATGATGGACTTTTTTGTTGATTCAGAAGAAGGAATAGGGGGGTGAACATGATGTCCCGAATATCTGGTGGAATACCCGTGCTGTGACACCAATGGTACAGCATGAAAATACTTATGAATCAAGCACACAGATTTAAGTGAATATAAAGAAGGAAGCGTCAAAATTACATTTTTCTTGAAGTAAGGTTTACAAAGGGCCCTATTTTCTATTACAAACATGTAAGGAATTGCTCTCCTCTGCAATGTGAGAATGGTGTCAAGTTTTGAAGTATTGAATGAACGCCACTAGGGATGACCATAACGAAGATGAGATTCGAACAATGCAAAATAGGCAATTCTTGTAGATGCCGTATCTAATTCACTTGAGATGGAACTTCGAGATGACAATAAAATTTTGATGCCAAAAAATGGTTTGGGAAGATATAAAAAAACTTCTCCAAGTGACACATCAAGAAAGCTTGAACAACATTCAAAATTTCTAGAATGAATTTTATGGTGTAACACATACGAGGAATTCCCTCTAATTAGCACAGAAAAGTAGATTCTCACACTTTTACAACAAAGAAAAAGAAGAGCTGGCCAGGAATGGTTAGAAAAGTTCCTTAGACGAAACAAAGACATTTCGTTGCGCGAACCAGAAGCTACATCTCCAGCTAGAGCTAACAATTTCAATGAGCCCTATATAAGTTTTGTCACATATTCCAAACAAAAGATTTATCAATAGCTAAGGCAAAGAAAATCAAAAACTTGAAATTCACACAACTTTGACGTAGACTCCACATATGCATGAAATAAAAAATAAGTTTGCTTCTAACAATCCACCTAATGAGAGAAAGAGGCAGGTTACGAAGGTTCCGTTTGACTCAAAAAGTGCTAGAAAACCTTTCGAGGCCCAGAATCAACAGAAAATGATAACTGAGCGCATTCATTGAGAACGATCGGTTTTCGCGGTCAAAACTCGGAAAAGGCTAGCTACGTTGTATTAATTATTCTCTTTGGGCTCATCGTGAAGGGAGTTTATATGTACTTAATTAGGAGTTTGTCCATTAGCACTATTCCATTTTGTACGTATAGTATGAATCTCTGTTTAAGACTATTTATCTTTCAATTACCTGTTATAATGCTTCATTTTGCATTTTTATTCTATAAATAAATTATTAAATTTGTGTTTGTGAAATTTTACAGTTTCAAATATAAAAACATAAAACTTGTTAAAGTAATAGAAAACCGTATGCCGTTTTGTACATTTTCTATAATATATATGAATATATATATATATATATATATATATATATATATATATATATATATATATATATATATATATATATATATATATATATATATATATACATATATATATATATATATATATATATATATATATATATATATATATATATATATATATATTTATATATATATATATATATATATTAATATATATGATATATTATATATATATATATATATATAATATATATATATATATAATATATATATATATATATATATATATAATATATATATATATATGTATATATATATATATATATAATATATATATATATATATATATATATATATATATATATATGAATATATATATATATATATATATATATATATATATATATATATACATATACACATATATTTCAGGAAATAATAAGGGTATTTAGACTCTTTTGGATCTCAATTGTACTATTTCATTGTAGCCAAGCTTTAGCAATCATTTGTTGCTTGTTCAGGGCCTCTAAAATTACAAACGAGTATTATTTACTATGGTTCATTAAAATGAAGACAATAAATATTATATAAATTTAAATTAGTTACTCACCAATAGTGAGGTTAAATTATTGGTTGTGTGATAAGTCATATATTTTCAGACACAAGGCAAGATGCATTAAACATTAAAACTGACGCTAATTATTTAAAACCTAGTTTTCTAACAAAATGAAACAATCCACTAATAGTTTACAGCTGAAAATATACCTACTGACATTGATCACAGAATTTGTTTATCGTTTATTTGGTCTCAGGATCCCTCTATTCATCCAATGGACCGTCATTTCCACATTCATCTTTGGTACTTGATGTAGAATTTAATAGAAGAAAGTAATAAATACTACTGAATTTCTGTGTATCAGTTTTTTTGTAGATACTGGTATCTTCTTTTTTATATGGATCATCTCCTTGATTATTCGTTTTCTGTAATTGTTTTCTTTTTTCAATACCTTCACATCCTTAAAATCTATTTGATGGTTAAAACTGTGTGCATGTGTAGCTAGGGCACATCTGTCCCTAAAGATGGTGATGTCACTCTTGTGTATTGCTAAACGGTTTTTTACAAAAACCCCAAAGTACTTAAGGCAGGTAATCCTATGAGACCAATAATTTCCAGCCTTAATGGTCCAACAAACTCCTTATCAATATTGTTAGCGGACATCCTAAAGAGAGCCTATGACCCAAATAATAAGTATTACATCAAAGACACATTCCACTTTGCACAAACAGTAAATATTTTCATATTTCCACAAAACTATGTGAAATCATCCTTCGATGTGGTAAACCTATTTGGTAATTTGACTAAATGTGAGATTTTGAAGGTTATCAGACTAAAATAGCACATTATCGACGACCATACTACTCTTGACCAAAACTTGTTTTTTCAAGTGATTGAGTTCATTTTAGACAACAACTGTTGTATGTTTGGGGGAAAATAATATTACCTTCAGACTTCAGACTGTGCAATGGGCTCAAAATTAAGTCCTATCTTGGCCCAGTATGTGATGGACCACCTACTTTATGAATGCGTTCCCAACTTAAAATTTCAACTGCCATTTATCAAGAAGTTTGTAGACGACATCATCATGTCTCACCCGCGACCAAGTGGCTGTGAGATACTGAAATGTTTCAACTCATACAGTAAGACTATCAAGTTCACAATTGAAACAGAAGACGTTAGAAACTCGGTGCCTTTTCTAGACTCGAGAGTGGTGAGACAGGATCAAAGTATGAAACTAGATTGGTATAGAAAGTCAATGAGCAAGTTCATACATTACTATTCAAACCATGCAATAAGTGTCAAAATTAATTTAATTAAAGAAATGCGTAATAGAATTAGATACATATGTCATCATGATTTTCAGAACAGTAGTATAGACCATCTGTTTCGGTTACTGTGACAAAATTCGTATCCACCTACAATGCTTAAGAAAATAATATATAGGTTGAATATTGAGCACAGAAGAAATGTAACATATTCACACCACTGAAAGAAGAATTTACACATTATGGATCACTACCTTACATCAAAGAGTTAACTGCGAAAATAATCTCTTTATTGAAAACAAACAATGTGAAAATAGGCACCTACAATCAGAAAACAATAGCAACTCTATATTCAAGGTTAAAAGATAACATTCCAACTAAACTAAACAGCAATGTAGTATATCAGAAAAAGTGTATGGACTGCGAAGGCACATACATAGGACACACATCTCAACTTTTAAAAAACCGTTTAGCAATACACAAGAGTGACATCCCATCTTTAGGGACAGATATGCCCTAGCTACACATGCACACAGTTTTAACCATCAAATAGATTTTGAGGATGTGAAGGTATTAAAAAAAAAACAATTACAGAAAACGAATAATCCAGGAGAAGATCCATATAAAAAAAGAAGATACCAGTATCTACAAAAAAACTGATACACAGAAACAGAGTAGTATTTATTCCTTTCTCTATTAAATTGTACATCAAGTAACAAAGATGAATGTGGAAATGACGGTCCATTGGATGAATAGAGGGATACTGACAACAAATAAACGATAAACAAATTCTGCGATCAATGATAGTAGGTATATTTTCAGCTGTAAACTATTAGTGGATTGTTTCATTTTGTTAGAAAATTAGGTTTTAAATAATTAGAGTCAGTTTTAATGTTTAATATATTTTGCCTTGTGTCTGAAAATATATGACTTATCACACAACCACTAATTTAACCTCACTATTGGTGAGTAACTAATTTATATAATATTTATTGTCTTCATTTTAATAAACCATAGTAAATAAGTATTATTTACTTGGTTTGTAATTTTGGAGGCCCTGAAGAAGCAATAAATGATTGCGAAAGCTTGGCTACAATAAAAGAGTACAATTGAGATCCAAAAGAGTCGAAATACCCTTATTCTTTCCTGAAATAATACTAAGACTCTGAAACTAAGATATAAATATATACACATATATATGTATATATATATATATATATATATATATATATATATATATATATATATATATATATATATATATATATATATATATATACCTATATATAATATTCTCGTATGATTTTGAATTGCTGTAATATATAATGAGATAATCGGAAACCATCAGTATGAAGCGACTTAAATCTATCAAGTTCTTCGGAAGGCTAAACAGAGGATGAGTTGAATATAATAATTATTCGACAAAAAATGCATGCAGAAAAATAAACCAAACTATTCACGAAATTGATATAAAACCTACCTTCTTCAAAATCATCTATTACTACATGATTCACAAATTCGCAATCCACAGTTTATCCTATATCATTAATAATTTATCAGTAATGAGTTTCATTTGAAAACTCAATTCTGAACATGCACCTTATTTATAGAAGGTGTCTTTTTGGAATGTACCTATACAGTTATCATTTTAGATAAAATTTTAAGATATTCATTCGCCAAAGATATATGACCAAGATGAAGATTTTCATCGTCTAGTAAGATTATCTGTGTCGCTATCTGTGATTTTTTCAAAACATTCATTTTTCATACCTTTATTGTGAAAGTATAGTTGTTCATATTTTAGTATGTAACAAATTTCAAAGCCCATGACCAAGTCGATCTGACTAGCAAAACAGATGGAATAGAATTTGCATAATTTCCTATTGATAACTGAGATTGAATTCTCGCACATCACTTGGCGAAATATCATAAAGAATAAAGTATAAACTTCAAAATAAAACACACTTAGCTTATGTTTCACTATATAAAAATATTTAGATACTGTATTTAGCAGTAAAGAAAATTCGACATGTTTCGAGTTATGAACTCGTTATCAAGACTGACTACAGGAGAGTATTACATCTTTTATTCATTAGGAAGTATTTTTGTTCTTCATTAATATTCGAATTCAAAAATACTTCCCCAAACATTATATGCCGAATTTGAGTAGCAAAATTTGTGACAAACTATCGAAAAATAACGTTAAAACAATTTGTACAAATAAAAGAAACTTGAAGTCATTCTTGGTCAATAATGAAGAAAAATCTAACATCGAAGGAAACATTGGTGTTTGCAAAATATCTTGCGACGAATGTCCTGCTTTCTATATTGGACAAACAGGAAGGAATATAAACATTCGTGTTGAAGAACATAAAAAGTCAATTTTACAAAATAAAAATACCACTGGCTTCTCCGACCATTGTATAAAATTTAATCATTTCCTGGATTTCAACAAAACCCAATTGTTATATTCAGGTAACAAAGGAAAGCGCCTTGACCTTTTTGGAATTCTCGAAATAAGTTCCGCCCATAATAGTAAATTACCCCTTGTTAACAGACAAATTGACTTTCAGGTATCACCTTTGCTTTTATCTGTTTTATAAAATAAGATGTAATACTCTCCTGTAGTTAGTCTTGATAATGAGTTCTTAACTCGAAACATGTCGACTATTCTTTACTGCTAAATGCAGTATCTAAATATTTTTATATAGTGAAACATAAGACAAGTGTGTTTTATTTTAAAGTTTATACTTTATTTCCTATTGAATTAAAATATTAATTTCTCCAATATACTGACGATACGAAAACATTAGAAATACTATACTCTTCAATATTGGCATAAACATTCGGAGTATTCTAATAGAAATCAACTGTAGATTCGTCTTGGATCTACTCAAAGGTTAATTAATCGTTATATTGGTCTACACTGATTGCTTTTCATCTATTACTCTATTAGAGCTCAATCACAACTTACTCCGTAGAATAATAGCCTGACCGAACTCACATGATTGTCTATGAAGGAAACTTTGGGTTCGCCTTACTATTTGATAAGACGAAGACCTTGTGAAGTTAAATTGGATGAACTTCATACGATCAAAGCTGTTACCGAATTCAATCAGAACGGCAGTTCTGTTAAAATTTGCAACTGATTTCATGAGATTGTAGACATCGAAAGAAAATAGGTCACAAAACCGAGTACATTATATAAGGGTAGGGCTGCCATCACCTAAATTACTGACGCCGGACAAAAACTTTAAAAACCCCGGAAATTTGGATGGAATAAAGTTCTTTCCCCGTAAAATTAATTTTCTTCAAATAAAAAAAAATAGTTTATATTTCAATTTTTTTAATTTAAACCGCTTGATTGCGATATAAACAAAACAACAAAAAACAAATGAAACATCTACTAATATAACATAGTTTACAGGTCTCTCTTTTTGAGGTAATCTGGTAACAAACATAATCAGAAAAACTCTTTTTTTTTATATCATCAAATAAAAAACAACATAATTTTTGGTATATCAAAATAGATCAAATAGAATACATTCTACATTGTAACAACTAATTATAGGATAGGTCATCTAGTTCGGTTAGATAGGTTAGTTAACCAAAAGCCTAAATTATTTATTAACTATAAATCAAAAATAAGTTTTAAATTTAACGAGATCAAGTTCTTTTTATTAATTTAACTTAACTTGATATTTTTCTCAATTGGCAATTACTGCCAAAATATCTTTCTTTTCCATCAGGAATTTTTAAAAGTGGGGGCAACTCAAATCATTAAAATTATACTTTATTCTGGTCAGAGGAGAAACCGTCTGTGTTTTAGTAAGTTTCTCTCTGGATTTAGCTTATAGGCGGCTCACGATTATAAATTAATTTTTAACTAAGATTTGTTTCAATATATTGCTCATCTTTTAATCAATCGGGATTCCCCTGACACAAAATTTGTCCAGGTTTTACCCGGACACATTTTGAAAGCCCCGCCTGGACGACCCCCGGACGCCCCCTAAACTACGACAAATCCGGAGAATCCAGGATTTCCCTGAATTTGTCCTAGTTTAGGAGGCGTCCGGGGGTCGTCCAGACGGGGCTTTCAAATTATGTCCGGGTAAAACCCGGACAAATTTTGTGTCCGGGGGATCCCGATTGATTTAAAGATGAGCAATATTTTAAAACAAATCATAGTTAAAAATTAATTTATAATCGTGAATTACAAGCTAAATCCAGAGAGGAACTTGCTAAACACACATACAGTTTCTTCTTTGACCAAAATAAAGTATAAGTTTGAAGATTTGTGTTGCTCCCTCTTTTAAAAATTCCTGATCGAAAAGAAAGACACTTCGGCAGAAATTAGCAAGTCTAAAGAATATCAATTTAAGTTAAATTAGTAAAAAGAACTCTGTAAAATTAAAACATGTTACTTACTTTTAATTTATAGTTAATAAATAATTTAGGCTTTTGGTTACCTAACCTATATAACCGAACTAGATGACCTATCCTATAATTTATTATTATAATGTAGAATGTAGTCTATTAGATCTATTCAGATCTACTAAAAATTATCATTATATTATTATTATTAAGTTGTTTTTTATTTGATGGTACCAAAATAAGAGTCACTCTGATTATTTTTTCAGCATATCTCAAAAAGAGAAAACTGAACTGTGTTATATTAGTAGATATTTTATTTGTTTTTTGTTGTTTGTTTATATCATAAACAAGCGACTGAAAGTTTAAATAAGTGAAAACCTCAAAATATATAGAATGTTTTATTTTATTCGAAAAAATATATTTTACAGGGTGTCCCGGAAAGAACTGAATTTCACCCAAATGTCCGGGGTTTTCAATTTTTTTGTCCGGCGTCAGCAATTTGGGTGATGGCAACCCTATATATAAGGGGTATAAATGACAGTTCTGCTCCGAATTTATTTGCAAATATAACTGAATTTCATCAATTAAGTTCCCATTTATTGAATCTATATTCATTGTATCAAATAACCATCACTTCGAATATACCATCGCTTCACTAAGTAACACATCACGTAATATCCCATTTATTGAACCTATATTAATTGTACCAAATAACTGAAAAATGTCGAGAAACATTATCATAATTCCTTGGAATATGTCATCACTTCACTAAATAACAAATTTTACGACAGATTCTTGAATTTAAGATTGAGAATAATAAACTTTTATATTTCGTAAACTACGTTGCGATACTAAAAAGGAAACGATGTCATGGGACACCAGATAGGGACGAAGTTCCTTTGGATAATATAGAAGCAACACAATTTGCAAAAAATATTAAAAATTTTATAGGGTTAACTATACAGTCATTGGACAGTGACAGTGATGGGGCATTCGGACGTTATCCGTAAAAAATAAGGAACCTATAACACTGTGCTGATCTACTCTTTTACAGTTAATTGTTATTTCTTGGTACTTAACGTTAAGTAACAACGTTTTTGGTAAGATGGCACCACAGTCGATAATATGGTGAATTGTAATTAATGCTTGCACACCGTCATGTAATATAAAACTTAATGAAGGAATAACAGATAATACTGAGGATTTTAATCTTCTTTATAATGTTTGGAGATGTTTTCAAAGTGCAAATAAGCAGTCTATGAAAGCATGTTCAACAACATTAGAAGGATCTTCTACAGAAAAAGTAATTCCTGCTCAGGAACACGAAAACAAAAATAGAGAAAAAACTGCTATTGGTGAACAATATGTTGTTGATGATAGAATGCAAACATCCACTCAAGATGAAACAAATAGCAATGATAAGCAGACAAACCTACCTTGTGAAGCATTGGTTGAACTAACGAATAGCCAGGATAACTTCGCTAGTGCAGATATTACACCAGAATCGTCTCTATCTAAGTCATGTGAAAATAATAAGCAGAAATCGTTAACCGATGGAGAATCTACAGAAAAAGAGAACTGCGGTGAATATTTTAATAAAAGGGAAACCATCACAGTCTCATCCAAACTGAACTCAGATATTAGTCCAGCCTTTAAAATTATCAATCATTCAGGTTTTGGCAATTACTTGGTGTGTCCTAAAACACCCGAACGGAAAAAAAAACGTGACACTGAACGTCTTCCTCTTGCCGTCACTTCAGAAAAATACAAAAATATGCTTAAGAACAAGGGTGAAAAGAAAAGAAAGCTAGAAGAAGAGAAGGCTGAAAGGAAACGGAAACGAAGAAAATAAAGCTTTTGGTAATGGAACGAAAACAATTAAGGCAGAAGAAAGACCAAAGCAAGCGCCGAAAGAAAACTTGAACAGTGCCTCAACATCTAGGAAATGTTTACCTCCAAAAGTGCAGACTGCCACACGAGCGCCATTCAGCACCTACGGAAAAAGCATAAATTCCACAAACTCTTGTACAATTTGTCAAAGCTGCGTTACTTCTCAAAAGCGCCTAGTTTGTGATGACTGTTCTAAAATATATCATAAGTCATGCATTCCCAAAAAACACCAGATTCATATCCCGGAGGATGTAGATAATGGTTTATGTGTATGCCACAGCTGTTACCACGAAGATAGTGCTTCAGAAGATGAAGATATAAACTATAATGATGATGATGATGATCCAGAAGAAACTGACACACTTCTTTTCCAATATCAAGAGTACTACAAAGATTATTGAGTGTTATAATTTGTCCAATAACTATCTGAAATATGTCCAATAATTATAAAAAATGTCCAATTGAAGGGTCCAATCCAAAAAGTGGACATGTCCAATTTTTACCAAAAGTTAGTTTTTGATATGGACATGTCCTCTGATATATGCTACATAGTCCAGTGCAAGAACTAGACTTCTATGGGCACTATACACAATACAGCAGTGTAATGTAAGTTGTCTACCTCCAATACTGTGCAAGAACAGGATATAATGTGGACATATCTCGTTCTTGCATTGGACCACTTGACAACAGGGTTTCTATTGAGTGGTGCACTTGTTGACGTTGTAGTGAAAAAACTTAATAATTTAGTATAATAGCGCCGTAATAATAATAATGGGTTCGGTGAGTGAAGATGACCCATATGCTGGAGATGATTCTGATGTTGATCGTGATTATAGACCTGAGGGATTTGCTGAATCAAGTTCGGAAAATAGTGATGGTGAACCTAACCTCAACAAAATTAGAGGAAAAACGCGGTTGAGAAAACCAGAAGAATGAAAACGAAACATACAAAAGGAACGTCGAACATCAGGCAAAGAATATGTGTGTACTTCTAAAGTTGTTGTACCAGCCAGAGTAATGGGAAATGCATGCAACTGCAGACTAAAATGTTTTGACAATGTGCCAGCTGATGTTAGACAAAGAGTTTTCGATGACTTTAATAAACTACAAAGCAAAGAGCTTCAAGATTCTTATTTATGTCGTAACATTGTCGTCAATGATGTCTCACGAAAAAGAAACCGCACAGATGATGTAAAACGAAACAAACCAAAAAGCGTAACTTGCACATTTTCTGTAAGTATTTCTTTTGAAAATCTCAAGCTTCCTCTTATTATTTTTTCTTATTTCAGGTTAAAGTAGGTGTCAACAATTTTCATGTTTGTAAAAATGCATTACTTGCAATACATGGTATAAAAAAGGTAGGGTAGATAGATTAATAAGTCACTTGAAAACCAGTGGCACACCTCCACCAGATCAAAGGGGACGGCATGATAATAGACCAAATAAAATTACTCCAGAAACACTTGCTAAGATACGCGATCATGTATTGTGCTTTCCCAGATATAAATTCCACTATAGTAGAAGTGATAACTTGTGCAAATACTACTTATCGCCATTACTCAACATTGCCAAATTACATGAGTTGTACCTGCAAAAACACGAACCTGTCCAATATGCATTACTACAAGGGAATAGAAAAAGTGAACATTTTAAAGAAAATTTTAGACCTATGGTGCAATATGAATTTTTCAGGAAATACTTCTCGGAAAATTTTAATATCACATTCGGTAATCCAAAATCTGACACGTGTCAAAAATGTGAGAAAATGATTAATCAAATTGACGGTGCAGATACAGAAGCTGAGAGAGACAGACTTAAGGCAGAAAAATCATTGCATGTTGCAAAAGCCTAAACCTTCTACGAACAGCTTAAACTGAAGTCGGAACTATCTAAAACTACTGCTCACATGGATGTTATAACTTTCGACTACCAACAAAATTTTCCGTTACCAGTATCATCAAGTGGAGAAGTATTTTATAAGATTCAAATGTGGGTCTATAACTTCTGTATCCATGTCGCAAACACTGGCATCAGTTATTTTTTTCTATATGATGAAACCATTGCTGGAAAGGGACAAAACGAAGTCATCAATCTACTGAATTATTTCTTTGAAAATATTATAAGACCAGAAGTAACTAACCTTTACCTATTTTCAGACAACTGTGCATCTCAAAACAAAAATTTGGTCATGACTCAGTATCTTTATACACTTGTAGAAACTAAAAAATTCAAATTTATTCACCACCGCTTCCCTGAACCAGGCCATAGCTTTCTGCTGTGTGACAGGAGCTTTGCGGCTATCGAGAAGAGAAAACGGAAATATGATAAAATTTACTTACCAAGCGAGTATGCCAAAATCATTCGAGAATCTGGAAGAAAATTTGAGGTGATAACACCTGACCAAAACATGTTTTTGAATTTTAAAGAACATTTTTTGCCAAGTTTCAAAAAGAATCCAAGCGTGAAAGATAAGAAATTTACAATTTCGAAGTACAGAATTTTCCAATATGACATGTCAATATTGCCAAAGATTTCTTGTAGCATCTCAACACCAATATTCAACGAATTTGAACTTAAAAAAAATAAGAATAGTGTTCTCAATATGCCCGATAATACCAAAACCTTATATACTGGAAGAAGGAAGTTAAAAAAGAAGAAGTTCGACCATGTCATGGCACTGGCTGCTGGTTATGTACCAACAGTTGATCAGTGGTTTTATAATGAGTTAAAAAACTATCACATGGATTTTGCTGAACGAGAAGCTGCCACATCGTGCTCCGAATTCGAAGATAATGATAACTAATGTCTGCCTTGGACCTATATTATATTAAAAATAATATTGTTATGTTATTTCAATAAATTAAGAATAGCATGTACTGATTTCTGCTTGAAAATAAATATTGTAAAGAAAATGACAGCTAGACTGTGCAAAAAGTGGACATGTCCATTATTATTATTATTATTATTATTATTATTATTAGACACATGTGAATGCACAAAGTCAAATAGTCGGTCAAAATATTACCACAAAATATCACCATATCAATAAGCTTTAACTGACCAATGTCAAAAATTAACTGTTTTTTTCAATAAAACCTAGAAACGTTTTCTGTCTCTCCTGAAAAATTTATAAAAGTGGACTTGTCCACTTCTTGCATTGACCCCTTCAATTACTGTATTATTTTCGTGACGTTCTATAAAATATTTTTTCAATCTTTGTTTATCTTAATTCTTCGAAAATAAACATACAGACTAATAAAGTCAGGTTTCATCTACTGACTAATGGGGTTAAATCATATAATACAAAATAATTGTGGAAATGGTTACGGTTTTCTAATGTCGGTTCGCTTAAATGTCCAATGACTATGTTGTTTACCCTATATATTTTCTTTATTTTTATTTTTATTTTAATTTTTGAGTGATAACTTATACAAATCCAAGTTGAACTATTTAATATTGAAATTTGGGACCAAGAGTTCCAACGAGAGTGTGATTAAATGAAAGAAAAAAGCCAGAAATCACCTCTTGGATTCGAACCCATAAATAGGGCACCTGGGTTACTACTCAGACCAGTTGACCGTCAATACAACGTAAAACATAGACGCAAGAGTGTGATGTACGAGAGTGTAACGTATTGCCACGATATATAATGAAATATGAACCTACTAGACTACAGGCCCATATCAAAAAATGGATGGGTCATATGAACCACCAGGTGATGTATATAGGACTATATAAGAGCATAAAATAATAAGATTCAGCACTATGCCGTCACTTGAAAGCTGTCCAACTGAGTGCTGGTGAGAATTCAAAAGTGCAGGAAGAGGAAGTACATTTTGGTCATATATTTTTGTACGGCATTTTTACCATGGATAGATCCATGAAAAATAATGAGAAAGCGCGCCGTGCCGTAAAAAAATGGTGCGCCACAAAGTCGGTAAATTTTTTTGATTTTCTGACAATTTCCATGGTAAATTTGGTCATTTCATTCTGTACGGCATCAGTTTCATACTGTTTCAATACAGCTTCTAATCCATTATTCGGCAACGCCGTACAAAAATCATGCGACAAGGGGAAAAAATCGAGGGTTGCAATCCCTTCTTTTTCCGTGGTCCGGGGGGTGATTTGAAACAACATAAAATTAATTTGTTTTGAAAGTATTTTATGCATAGATAATATTTTTTTACATGCCGTACATTTTCGTTGATCCAAAGGTTTGCAGACCATATCTATAAGGCTGATGAAAATGACGATATATAATTATGTAAATTATATTTATTTAATATTTTGATTACTTTTTTATCAATATGAACTTTCAGATTTGTACGGCATTAACTTTTTATAAATTATTGTATTAAGTAGGTACAAATAAACTATCTAAATGCCGTATGAAAAAATATCGTCATGAATTTCACCTTACATTTCGTTATATGGATTTTTCTTACATTTCGTTCTATGGATTTTTTCTAGAGTTTGTTTCCCCCTACAAACCTTTGGATCAACGAAAATGTACGGCATGTAAAAAAATATTATCTATGCATAAAATACTTTCAAAACAAATTAATTTTATGTTGTTTCAAATCACCCCCCGGACCACGGAAAAAGAAGGGATTGCAACCCTCGATTTTTTCCCCTTGTCGCATGATTTTTGAACGGCGTTGCCGAATAATGTATTAGAAGCTGTATTGAAACAGTATGAAACTGATGCCATACAGAATGAAATGACCAAACTTACCATGGAAATTGTCAGAAAATCAAAAAAAATTACCGACTTTGTGGCGCACCATTTTTTTACGGCACGGCGCGCTTTCTCATTATTTTTCATGGATCTTTCCATGGTAAAAATGCCGTACAAAAATATATGACCAAAATGTACTCCCTCTTCCTGCACTTTTGAATTCTCACCAGCACTCAGTTGGACAGCTTTCAAGTGACGGCATAGTGCTGAATCTTATTATTTTATGCTCTTATATCGTCCTATATACATCACATGGTGGTTCATATGACCCATCCATTTTTTGATAAGGGCCTGTAGTCTATACTATACGTAGTCATTATTTTATGCAACAAATTTGTGAAGCTTTATCTTTTCATCGTGCCATATCTGATTCCTGTCGTAATCTGTTCTTCTATGCATATAACTACACAATTATTTCGATGTTTCGATGTTCGATGTTTCACATCTGTCAGGCGTCTCGCGACGGCTCATGACACTTTCGCGTTGCTTGTACATAAATTCTTTAGTATACACTATGCATTGGCGATTGCCGTGGCGGAATGGGATCAGAAAGAGAATGGATGAGAGAACGGAAAGAAAGAGGGAGAAAGAGGAAGGTATTATACGCTACTTCGTGTGTGTGTCATATTCTTACGGTTTTATCGTTACGGTTTTAGTCTCACATCATTTTCAGTTTGGTCGCGCGGGAAATTCCTATCTCCTTCAAGTCTATCGTTAGGAAAAAAAATATTCTGTAATGACGCAATAAAAAAACTTTGATTAATCTGTTAAGAACATGTGTTATTTCGTTATTCACGTTGTAAAAGAATTATACTTGAAGCTGTTTCGTTGAATCCAGTGAGCAGAAAGTTTCTGTACGAACGAATCATCGTTTATTGAATAACTCTAATTATTGAAAGAACTACTCAATAGTATGAACATTGCTTTATTTCTATTCCGGAGCATATTTTTGTTATATTCTCCAGAAAATTATGGATAATTTGCATTATAAGTGCGAAGTTGAATCAAACAACAATTTAGTAATATCAGTGAAACAAATTATTAGCGTACTGGAATTATAAGAACACCAGGGCGACATGGAAGTTCCTAAAACAAAGGTATTCAAAAATTTTTATAATTAGTGCATCTGAAATTCACAGCTCTAAAAATTCAACAATTATATGTAATTATTACCATATTTCAGATTGATAATATTTTAATTCAGATATGAAGGTAATATAACCCATGTAGCATATAATATTGGAATTCACAATGATACATTGCTAAAGAAAAGAGAATAAATATTGAATATCCTTTTTTTGAGCCAAATGTATATAGATTGTCTATGAAAATGAAGATAGATCCACCAGAACTTGTTGAACAATAAAATTATGGAGCAATATCGGTACCGCAATATCTGCTGAGCAGTATTAGCTGTAAAAATACATCGCTAAAATGAAGATAATTTAACGAAATAATGAATGTCAACTAAGGAAAATAAACCGCCTGAGATCATAAAGAGTGAGCGATATCTTGTTCAAAAATCTCAATATTGCGTAGAAAAAGTAATTTAGTGATACCAATGTTCATATGTATTTTTGAAAATAGTAAATTTAAAGAAAATCTCACATTTGACTAATATATCAAACTTAATAAAATTGATTCAACGAATGAGGTATCGAAGGATTAGAGAACAATCAAAATGGAGACTCAAAAATAAATTCCCTGTGTGTCAGTCAACTAAACTTTTACGAAATTTGAAGAGTTTTATAGCACATAAAAGCATGTCTATCAAAATGAGCATTAATAATTAATAACATCTTGACAATTTGTGGGTCCAAGAATAATTGCCCCGACGTTTCAAACAATTCGAAAATGTATATGAAATTTATGTTTCGATCATGTACGACATGATCAAATAAACTTCGTATGAAGCTACATTCATAAGTCCGAACGCCGAAAAAGCCGCATCAGCATTTCCACGCATGAAAATGACGAACAGAAGAAACATTGCAATTCAGTCCATGAACGGAATCTTTATCCAGTTTTATCTCAAAAATATTGATTACTCGAAACAGACATATTTCATTTATCAAATATCCGAACTCGCTTTTATTTGATATAAATCATCAACTTACGTCAGCAATTGTGAATTACACAGAAATTATGGAAAATCATCGTAAGTTGACCTATATAATTATATTATCTAAGGCCTTCGGAGTGTGTTACAAGGCCCTGCTATAAAAGTTTTAATTCTTTTGTCTTACCGAAAAACTATGCTTCTTGATCCTTATATTCATGTTGTTATACTTATACTCATTCATTACTGTAAACCATACTATGTCTGTCTTATAATTGGGAATACTCCTGTTAGACAATAAACTCTTTTTTTTTTTTTTTTTTTTTTTATATACGAAAGGCAAATACGTGTTGCGGTTGATAGGGAACTTTTTTTATATACATATCAGCGAAATTCGACTTATATATATATATATATAGTCCAGTGAATGACCATTTTCCCGTGTATTTATCCCATAAAGCACCGATTTTTATAAAACATTGGATTTAGGTTTTACTTACCATCTATTTCAAAGTCTACCCTGTGGCAGGGGTTGCTTTTTCCCTAGGGGTGGATGCCACTCCTTCTTGGGGGTGAAATTTTTTTTATTAAAAATAAGTTCGGAAATCGATACACTGACTAATTCTGAGCAAATTTTATTCTATGAAGTTTTTTCTGAAAGTCAATTCTTTTCCACTCATTCGCGAGTGAAATTGTCGGTTTTTAGGCAAAAAAACCGATTCTTTCTCGCAAATAACTGGAAAAATATGCATTCAATCGAAAAAAAATTTAAAGAGCAAATTTATAGCTTATAAAGAAAAAGAGAATTGTGTATTCATGATTTAAGCAGTTCAAATAATACAGGAAATATTGTTTGTTGAAAGTTGACTTGTATTTTCAATCGCCAAAATGGAAAGTTTCTACGTACAATAACCAAATGCCAATGCATTTTTTGAGGAAAACTTATAAAACTTTATTGAAGTTCTTTAAAAAACCTTTATTTTTCTCTCTTATAAGAGTTTCTAGCATCAAAACTAAACAAGTTATAAAGAGAATAATGTCGATTCCTATTTTTTCGTTTGAAAAAATAGCGAAAATCTCACCCTCTCTTCCACCCCATTTAAAAAAAATCGTTGCCACTTCAAAATTCACTTCATTTTTGTTTCCATAATAAGTTCTAAGTGTTTGACCAGTTTAAAGTATTTCTTTTTGAAAAAAATTGAGTTTGAGGAGAGAAAATCATTTTCGTAATTTTGCGAAAAATCGCCTCTTCTTCAAAATAACTCAAAAACTATCAATGATACGAAAATGTCTGTCGACTACAAAATTGTATGTTTTTCTTATTTGAAAACTTTGGCGTTTTTTTTTTATAGGATGAAAATTGAGTAATATATGGCCATTTAAACTTTGCGTGTGTTCGCGCAAAGTACCTATTTTGAGACATTTTAGCATTAATTTTCTCAAAAATAACATCTGAAAATCAAATTTATTTATATGAGCTTAGCTCTTAAAAAACCTACAAAATACTCTCTTGAAGCCCTTGATTGCTTAAAAACTAAGCCTTTTATGGGGAAAAAACCAAAAGCACATTTTTGTAGAAATAAGAATATGTACATATATCAGTATATTGATGAATACACATAGTGGTAAATACCAATCAAATTTCAACAAGCAATAATTCCCTTTGTATTGAATCAGAATAAATCGTGAGTACACGATTTTCTTTGTTTTTTTATGAGCTATATTTTTGCTCTCTACAGGTTTTTCGATTGAATGCATATTTTTCCAGTTATTCGCGAAAAATAATTTGAAAACGTGTTTTTTTGCCAGAAAACCAACAATTTCAGTCGCGAATAAGTCGAACAGTATTGACTTTCAGAAAAAACTTCATAGAATAAAAGTTGCTTAGAATTAGTCAGTTCTTCGATTTCACAGGGTGAACTTTGAAGTAGAGGGTAAGTAGAATCTAAATCCAAATTTTCATACAAATCGGTGCTGTATAGAATAAATACACAGTTTATACTTTTTTTACTGTCATTGACTGGACTATTAAAACATATAATGAACTTGGCTGAAGAAAGAATAATAAGAAGCCTGTCCGTAAATATCGACCTCAAGATGATTTCAAAAGAAATAACTGTCAATTTGGTTTCATTCATTGCAACCAAGACACAAGTACACAGGTTATCATCAAAGAAACCTTCGTTCATGAATCCTCAATTATTACCGAAAAACGAAATTATCAAGCCAACCAGTAAACTGCATCTTTGAAAATCAGGTGAAAACTAACACGAACATGTCTTCGCCTATTTCGTTTGAAATTTCTGTGTACGGTAAATCAGCTCTTGCTGCTTCATCACGCTCACCTTCATTAACTCGACTCGAACATAGGAGGACAATTGCTCTTTTACATATATTATCATGGCAGGTGTCATGCTGCTATAGCTTTCATTATTCTACAAGAAACCCAATTCGCAAGTCGATGTATGCAGATAAAACATAAAATTTTCCGTGCGCGTCTCAACAACTAGAACATCAGTCTACCAAAACTCGTTTCTTGATTTTTAGGTACCACAAACATATAAAATTCACTTTCCTTAAAATAATTTTCGGTTGGCGACGACTTGCACCGGTCCCAATTCAAAATAAACAGTCATTTTTTGAAATCATCTGGGAATGTGTTGATGGTAACTAATTGGAAAATTTAGAGGTTACCTGTTGCCTCATGCAATTATTCGTTGACGACGCTACAGTATGGACAAGCCTCTGTAACTATCGTTCACATTTCTGTTATGGAGTGGCAAAATGAAACTCGGCGGAAGCAGCTAGGTGAATACAGAAGAAGATTGCCTGGAGACGCCATCTGCATTCCTCAGTGTCCGCTTAACATTCACCAACGATTTGGAAAATAATGGACTTAGTATAAATGGCAAAATAGAGTTAATATTGCAGCAAGAAATAGCAATTACAGGATTTTTTGTGAATTTGATAGGAATCCAATAACAAGCAGTCGAATAGGCAGCTGTCACACTCCGTTCTTGTAAGTCAAAACTTCTTCGAGTTTTGAAAAAGGACCATCGACATGCTAACCATCTGCAATCCGTCCAAGATTTAAGAGAAGGTGCTGAAGAGCGAAAATTATTTTTTTGCCAATGGATTCTTCCTTCAATTGGCTTGGAATTCATAATAATGACCTATTTGGGCACTATTTTTTTACCAGAACGAGTTAATGGTGAAAATTTTTTAGAATTTCTAATGGCAGAGCATTCCTATATGTGGGAAAATATTCCATTAGAATCAAGATTAGCAGCTTTGTTTCAACTTGACGGTTGTCCAGCCCACTTTCATAGAAATGTTAGGAACTGATTGGATATTTTCCAGAAATATGGATCGGACGTAATGGGCCAGTCAGTTGTCCTCCACGGAGCCCCAATATTACCCCTTTAGACTTCTTCATATGGGTTTTTGAAAGAAATTGTATCTATATGCGACTCCTGTGAACTCAAGGAAAGAGCTTATTGGCCGCATTCAAAATGCTGCGAATTAAGAGAATCGAAATGTGAAATATTATGCGTTCAGCAAAATTGGTTCATACTTCGAACATCTTCTTTAATTCGTCTTGGAGTGTGACTGTGAACGCCTTCTTTAAATTACACGTTTCGTTAACAAATTTAGTCTTATTTATTATTATGAACCATATCAATTTTAGCGGTTTCTTCATGCATTGAGAATTTGTTTTATTTTTTTACTCGGAAATGGTGCCTAACACGTAAAAATTCAGGAGATCGAATTTGCTCGAAATTGAATGCGGATTGCAAGGATATTTTATTTTTGAAAAAAGACTTGAAGTTTTATTTTTTTGTCTGAAGATATTCAGTCTCGATACAGTACGAACGCCACTGATGCTTAAAAGCTATGTCCCAAATTTCATAAAAATATTTCGAGCAGTGTAAAAGTTATAAATAAAAAACTTTTTTTTTCTTATAATTTTAACAATTTGTATCGCGAAGAGGAAGGATTTCTCGACATATATTTATATATGACAAACTAGGGCTTTATTTTTGGACGTAAAATACACGAAGTTAAAATTTCTTGGTTAAAGATCTGCACACCCTGTATATATATATATATATATATATATATATATATATATATATATATATATATATATATATGTATATATATATATATATATATATATATATATATATATATTATATATATATATATATATATATATATATATATATATATATATATATATATATATATATATATATATATATATATATTTATATATATTTATTATACGCACTACAGGAAGACCATAGATTTCTTTTGAAAATGTTCAAATTGTGGATAGACAGACTAAATATAATAAAAAGTATGTACTTGAATTGTTCACATAAACAAAGAAAATAACGTAAATAAATAAAAAATCTGATACACAAAAATTTAAGTAGTATATATACGTATTTTATTAACCGAACCGATAAAAAAAAATTTTACGACGGACCTGTAGATGAATGAAGTAAAGCGTCTGGTTAAAATAATAGCGATAACGTAAACCATACGTTGCCTATACACACACATTGGTACCTTGTCTTATATTTTTAGTTTTATTATTTTCGTCATTGTATGTCAATGTTAACAAATGTAATAACACCTAAATGGGGGGGGGGGGGGGTGGGGGGGGGGGGGGGTGGGGGGGGGGGGGGGTGGGGGGGGGGGGGGGTGGGGGGGGGGGGGGGTGGGGGGGGGGGGGGGTGGGGAGTGCTGAATCTTATTATTTTATGTCTTATATCGTCCTAGTATACGATACATGGTGGTTCATATTGACCACCCATTTTGATAAGGGCCTGTAGTCTATACTATACGTAGTGCATTATTTATGCAACAAATTTGTGAAAGCTTTATCTTTCATGTTGCCATATCTGATTCCGTCGTAATCTGTTCTTGCTATGCAGATAACTACACAATTATTTCGATGTTTCGATGTTCGATTTTCACATCTGTCAGGCGTCTCGCACGGCTCAGACACTTTCGCGTTGCTTTACATAAATTCTTTAGTATACACTATGCATTGGCGATTGCCGTGGCGGAATGGATCAGAAAGAGAAGGATGATGAGAACGGGAAAAAAGAGGGAGAAAGAGAAGTTTTATACGCTACTTCGTGTGTGGTCATATCTTACGGTTTTATCTTACGTTTGTCTTCACATCATTTTCAGTTTGGTGCGCGGGAAATTCCTATCTCCTTCAAGTCTATCGTTAGGAAAAAAAATATTCTGTAATGACGCAATAAAAAAAACTTTGATTAATCTGTTAAAGAACATGTGTTATTTTCGTTATTCACGTTGTAAAAGAATTATACTTTGAAGCTGTTTCGTTGAATCCAGTGAGCAGAAAGTTTCTGTACGAACGAATCATCGTTTATTGAATAACTCTAATTATTGAAAGAACTACTCAATAGTATGAACATTGCTTTATTTCTATTCCGGAGCATATTTTTGTTATATTCTCCAGAAAATTATGGATAATTTGCATTATAAGTGCGAAGTTGAATCAAACAACAATTTAGTAATATCAGTGAAACAAATTATTAGCGTACTGGAATTATAAGAACACCAGGGCGACATGGAAGTTCCTAAAACAAAGGTATTCAAAAATTTTTATAATTAGTGCATCTGAAATTCACAGCTCTAAAAATTCAACAATTATATGTAATTATTACCATATTTCAGATTGATAATATTTTAATTCAGATATGAAGGTAATATAACCCATGTAGCATATAATATTGGAATTCACAATGATACATTGCTAAAGAAAAGAGAACAAATATTGAATATCCTCATTTGAGCCAAATGTATATAGATTGTCTATGAAAATGAAGATAGATCCACCAGAACTTGTTGAACAATAAAATTATGGAGCAATATCGGTACCGCAATATCTGCTGAGCAGTATTAGCTGTAAAAATACATCGCTAAAATGAAGATAATTTAACGAAATAATGAATGTCAACTAAGGAAAATAAACCGCCTGAGATCATAAAGAGTGAGCGATATCTTGTTCAAAAATCTCAATATTGCGTAGAAAAAGTAATTTAGTGATACCAATGTTCATATGTATTTTTGAAAATAGTAAATTTAAAGAAAATCTCACATTTGACTAATATATCAAACTTAATAAAATTGATTCAACGAATGAGGTATCGAAGGATTAGAGAACAATCAAAATGGAGACTCAAAAATAAATTCCCTGTGTGTCAGTCAACTAAACTTTTACGAAATTGTGAAGAGTTTTATAGCACATAAAAGCATGTCTATCAAAATGAGCATTAATTAATTAATAACGATCTTGACAATTTGTGGGTCCAAGAATAATTGCCCCGACGTTTCAACAATTCGAAAATGTATTGAAATTTATGTTTCGATCATGTACGACATGATCAAATAAACTTCGTATGAAGCTACATTCATAAGTCCGAACGCCGAAAAAGCCGCATCAGCATTTCAACGCATAAAAATGACGAAAAGAAGAAACATAGCAAGTCAGTCCATGAACGGAATCTTTATCCAGTTTTATCTCAAAAATATTGATTACTCGAAACAGACATATTTCATTTATCAAATATCCGAACTCGCTTTTATTTGATATAAATCATCAACTTCCGTCAGCAATTGAATCGGTGATTGCAGAAACCTCTTCAGTCACAAATTTCAAATTTTTCAGGAGAGAGAAAAAACGTCACAACTCCTCCAAATTTCAAATATTTTAACTTTTTTTTCCTGTGTCATAGCATGCATATTTTTATGTTGCTTTCATGTAAAAATTACCCAATTTTGACATAAATTGGGCTCAGGAAAATTTAAAATTTGATTCGGACATATGCTGTTTCTGCACTCAATTGGTTTTTACAGACAGGTGAAATCTTGGAAAAAGGGAACCATCCATTAAAAGTTTATATTTTTTAATTAAAAAAAATTTATTTTATATCAATTTTTAGTCATTTTTTACAATTTAATTTATTTTATATTCATTTTATTTTTTTTATTTTACATCAATTTTAAAATTTTATATTTTTTCATATGACATCAAAAATGAAGTTCGATATTGAAAAGTCATCATAAAACACGAATATAATAAAGTGAAACTCTCTTAAAAATTTATATTATTTCATATTATATAAAAATCAAGTTCAATATTGCAAAGTCATAAAAAAACTGGAATATAACAAAGTAAAACGCTCTTAAAATAAATCATTCTCGACGATTGTATCATTGTCACATGCAGTGGTTGGCCAGGTAAATAATTCATCATAAAAAACTTTGAAGTTTTCAGGAATATGAATAATCATCTTCTTGATGTCTTCCATTTTCTTTATGTTGATTGGAACTTTCCCTGTTGGGTAGGCTGCAACACTTGAAGGGAAATCAATATCGACGTTCAGGGAAGCAGGTTTCAGCAGATGATAGCTGTGCTTTTGTAATCCTTCAATGAAAACGTATGCTGTGATTACCCCCTTTTCTTTAGAGTTATAGCGCAACTCTTTATATCGAGTGGGAGCAAACTTGACTTTTGCTTCTTGTGGCACATTCCTCCCTCGAAATTCTCTGGACAACTGGGTTTTTTTTGTAATATTCCTTCCACCAAACCACCAAATCTTTTATGTCAGTCGTGATTAGCTTGGTGATGTGAAACTTGTTACTGGACTGAGCACACAAACTCTTATTATTCATCAGGTGTATATATCCGATCGTGCTTACGTATCATCCTCTTGATAGTACCAAAGTTCGATCGTTTGGAAGAAATGAATGCCCTCGAACCGGAAAGTAATGAAAAAATTTTTTCAAAACGACCTGTATCAGTAAGAGCAAGGCAGAATCTTATCACGGTGTGATTCGATTCTGGCCGCAGTGCCATCGGAAAAGAGGTACAGATTTTAACATTTGATGGAATATTAGTGTCAATGTATTTCAGTAGCATGCTGCAAATATCATTGGCTCCTTTGTGGCTACTCCTTCGTGGTACAGGAATATTTCAGATTTTCCAGTTTTTTAGGTTTTTTATCCCAAAACAGTTCACCCAAAGTTGCCTCAAGTAAAAAATATCCTGAACTGGGATCGCTGGAAGGGGGAGATTTTGCATAAAATCAAATGAAAGCGCGACTGTGTCTTCGCGTTCTGCACATAAGTTTGTGACGCTTTGAAGTTTATTGTAAAATTTCTTGGCTCTTCTTTTGTGGATAGTAAGTTCAGCAAGAGCAGCCCTTTAAGCTGCGTCACCAATAGAGGAGCTCTTGATTTTTACGTCTAATTCTTCACATTTTATGCAGGTATCTACCTGTGGACGTCCGAACCGTAATGAAAAGTTTTCATGAAAATAATTAAGATAAAACTCATATTTTACATCCAAATCAGGATACTTTTCTTTAAACAAGGAATGCATTTTTTTTACATCAAGGCGCGCATCAAGATAACTGATATATTTGGTGCCATAGTGGGTAGTCTTGGTGGGGAATGATGAAATATGCTCATGTAT
Organism: Cynegetis impunctata; assembly: GCA_030704885.1. Taxonomy (NCBI): domain Eukaryota; kingdom Metazoa; phylum Arthropoda; class Insecta; order Coleoptera; family Coccinellidae; genus Cynegetis; species Cynegetis impunctata. Next base: position 471,100 of record JARQZK010005109.1, on the reverse strand, counting down.
TTTAGAACAAACTTCGCCAGAAATCGTGTTTTTCTTGGGATTTTTACCTCGTTTATCGTGAGGTGATTTTCCCATTATTAGGAGATCAATAACCCTTCGAACCCTGCCCTCAGTAATGCCGTAGAATGAAATAAAAGCTTTCTTACATACCTTTTTCCTTTCTCCTCTGTATAGTAAGAAATATTTGAAAGAGGCTGTTTCTCTAGGCTGTTCAGAACGAGGACAACGGTGCTTAATGGCGTGTTTTTCAATGAGTTGTTGTAAGAAAATATCCTGCTCGTCTTTTGATTTGAACTGATTCAAATTTGCAACAAATTCAGATTTTTCATCATTACTAAACTTAGTAAAGCATTGGTATTGGCCACCAATACCAATAGTAAAGCATTGTAATTTACAGTTACAAGCAGCACCTGTTGTTCTAGATGGGATGAGACGTCCTTTCCAGTTGATGTGTTCAACCCCACAAACTTTAGAGGTTCGAATGACGTTTCTTCGATATTTTCCGTCATTCCTCCTCCTTCTCTTAGGAGCTGTTTCATTATCACTCTCACTGCTTGAGGGACTCACTGACATATTGAAAATTGAACAGGAAACGTTAAGCACAATACCACAAACTTGAAACACGTTGAAAACAATCAACAAAACATACTTCGATAGAACCACCTGTTTATGTATTCTGGCAAACACACGGCGCATGCTCGGCAAGGTGTAGGTAACCGACTGGTTATGTGACCTTGAGGTGGGAGCAGAAACCACTTCAGTCACTGACTAATGTTATTTCTGCGCTCAACGACCGAAAAAGACGTCATATATTTACGGAACTACTCAACAGACTAACGTGGTTTTTGCACTCAACATGTATCTTGCCTTTGTAAGGTTGTTTTCATCTAAAACGATTTTTCGCATTTTTTTTGACTGAAGTTGTTTCTGCAATCACCGATTCAATTGTGAATTACACAGAAATTATGGAAAATCATCGTAAGTTGACCTATATAATTATATTATCTAAGGCCTTCGGAGTGTGTTACAAGGCCCTGCTATAAAAGTTTTAATTCTTTTGTCTTACCGAAAAACTATGCTTCTTGATCCTTATATACGAAAGGCAAATACGTGTTGCGGTTGATAGGGAACTTTTTTTATATACATATCAGCGAAATTCGACTTATATATATATATATATATAGTCCAGTGAATGACCATTTTCCCGTGTATTTATCCCATAAAGCACCGATTTTTATAAAACATTGGATTTAGGTTCTACTTACCATCTATTTCAAAGTCTACCCTGTGGCAGGGGTTGCTTTTTCCCTAGGGGTGGATGCCACTCCTTCTTGGGGGTGAAATTTTTTTTATTAAAAATAAGTTCGGAAATCGATACACTGACTAATTCTGAGCAAATTTTATTTTATGAAGTTTTTTCTGGAAGTCAATTCTTTTCCACTCATTCGCGAGTGAAATTGTCGGTTTTTAGGCAAAAAAACCGATTCTTTCTCGCAAATAACTGGAAAAATATGCATTCAATCGAAAAAAAATTTAAAGAACAAATTTATAGCTTATAAAGAAAAAGAGAATTGTGTATTCATGATGTATGCAGATCCAATACAAACGGAATTATTGTTTGTTGAAAGTTGACTTGTATTTTCAATCGCCAAAATGGAAAGTTTCTACGTACAATAACCAAATGCCAATGCATTTTTTGAGGAAAACTTATAAAACTTTATTGAAGTTCTTTAAAAAACCTTTATTTTTCTCTCTTATAAGAGTTTCTAGCATCAAAACTAAACAAGTTATGAAGAGAATAATGTCGATTCCTATTTTTTCGTTTGAAAAAATAGCGAAAATCTCACCCTCTCTTCCACCCCATTTAAAAAAAATCGTTGCCACTTCAAAATTCACTTCATTTTTGTTTCCATAATAAGTTCTGAGTGTTTGACCAGTTTAAAGTATTTCTTTTTGAAAAAAATTGAGTTTGAAGAGAGAAAATTATTTTCGTAATTTTGCGAAAAATCGCCTCTTCTTCAAAATAACTCAAAAACTATCAATGATACGAAAATGTCTGTCGACTACAAAATTGTATGTTTTTCTTATTTGAACACTTTGGCGTTTTTTTTTTATAGGATGAAAATTGAGTAATATATGGCCATTTAAACTTTGCGTGTGTTCGCGCAAAGTACCTATTTTGAGACATTTTAGCATTAATTTTCTCAAAAATAACATCTGAAAATCAAATTTATTTATATGAGCTTATAGCTCTTAAAAAACCTACAAAATACTCTCTTGAAGCCCTTGATTGCTTAAAAACTAAGCCTTTTATGGGGAAAAAACCAAAAGCACATTTTTGTAGAAATAAGAATATGTACATATATCAGTATATTGATGAATACACATAGTGGTAAATACCAATCAAATTTCAACAAGCAATAATTCCGTTTGTATGGAATCAGAATAAATCGTGAGTACACGATTTTCTTTGTTTTTTTATGAGCTATATTTTTGCTCTCTACAGGTTTTTCGATTGAATGCATATTTTTCCAGTTATTCGCGAAAAATAATTTGAAAACGTGTTTTTTTGCCTGAAAACCAACAATTTCAGTCGCGAATAAGTCGAACAGTATTGACTTTCAGAAAAAACTTCATAGAATAAAAGTTGCTTAGAATTAGTCAGTTCTTCGATTTCACATGGTGAACTTTGAAGTAGAGGGTAAGTAGAATCTAAATCCAAATTTTCATACAAATCGGTGCTGTATAGAATAAATACACAGTTTATACTTTTTTTACTGTCATTGACTGGACTATTAAAACATATAATGAACTTGGCTGAAGAAAGAATAATAAGAAGCCTGTCCGTAAATATCGACCTCAAGATGATTTCAAAAGAAATAACTGTCAATTTGGTTTCATTCATTGCAACCAAGACACAAGTACACAGGTTATCATCAAAGAAACCTTCGTTCATGAATCCTCAATTATTACCGAAAAACGAAATTATCAAGCCAACCAGTAAACTGCATCTTTGAAAATCAGGTGAAACCTAACACGAACATGTCTTCGCCTATTTCGTTTGAAATTTCTGTGTACGGTAAATCAGCTCTTGCTGCTTCATCACGCTCACCTTCATTAACTCGACTCGAACATAGGAGGACAATTGCTCTTTTACATATATTATCATGGCAGGTGTCATGCTGCTATAGCTTTCATTATTCTACAAGAAACCCAAGTCGCAAGTCGATGTATGCAGATAAAACATAAAATTTTCCGTGCGCGTCTCAACAACTAGAACATCAGTCTACCAAAACTCGTTTCTTGATTTTTAGGTACCACAAACATATAAAATTCTCTTTCCTTAAAATAATTTTCGGTTGGCGACGACTTGCACCGGTCCCAATTCAAAATAAACAGTCATTTTTTGAAATCATCTGGGAATGTGTTAATGGTAACTAATTGGAAAATTTAGAGGTTACCTGTTGCCTCATGCAATTATTCGTTGACGACGCTACAGTATGGACAAGCCTCTGTAACTATCGTTCACATTTCTGTTATGGAGTGGCAAATGGAAACTCGGCGGAAGCAGCTAGGGAATACAGAAGAAGATTGCCTGGAAGACGCCATCTGCATTCCTCAGTGTCCGTTAACATTCACCAACGATTTGGAAATAATGGACTTAGTATAAATGGCAAAATAGAGTTAATATTCAGCAAGAAATGAGCAATTACAGGATTTTTTGTGAATTTGATAGGAATCCAATAACAAGCAGTCGAATAGCAGCTGTCACACTCCGTTCTTGTAAGTCAAAACTTCTTCGAGTTTTGAAAAAGGACCATCGACATGCTAACCATTTGCAATCCGTCCAAGATTTAAGAAAAGGTGCTGAAGAGCGAAAATTATTTTTTTGCCAATGGATTCTTCCTTCAATTGGCTTGGAATTCATAATAATGACCTATTTGGGCACTATTTTTTTACCAGAACGAGTTAATGGTGAAAATTTTTTAGAATTTCTAATGGCAGAGCATTCCTATATGTGGGAAAATATTCCATTAGAATCAAGATTAGCGGCTTTGTTTCAACTTGACGGTTGTCCAGCCCACTTTCATAGAAATGTTAGGAACTGATTGGATAAAAATTTTCCAGAAATATGGATCGGACGTAATGGGCCAGTCAGTTGTCCTCCACGGAGCCCCAATATTACCCCTTTAGACTTCTTCATATGGGTTTTTTGAAAGAAATTGTATCTATATGCGACTCCTGTGAACTTAAGGAAAGAGCTAATTGGCCGCATTCAAAATGCTGGCGAATTAAGAAATCGAATGTGAAATATTATGCGTTCAGCAAAATGGTTCATACTTCGAACATCTTCTTTAAATTCGTATTGGAGTGTGACTGTGAACGCCTTCTTTAAATTACACGTTTCGTTAACAAATTTAGTCTTATTATTATTATGAACCATATCAAATTTTAGCGGTTTCTTCATGCATGAGAATGTGTTTTATTTTTTTACTCGGAAATGGTGCCTCACACGTAAAAATTCAGGAGATCGAATTTGCTCCAAATTGAATGCGGATTGCAAGGATAATTTATTTTTGAAAAAAGCCTTGAAGTATTATTTTTTTGTCTGAAAATATTCAGTCTCGATACAGTACGAACGCCACTGATGCTTAAAAGCTATGACCCAAATTTCATAAAAATATTTCGAGCAGTGTAAAAGTTATAAATAAAAAACTTTTTTTTTCTTATAATTTTAACAATTTGTATCGCGAAGAGAAAGGATTTCTCGACATATATTTATATGACAAACTAGGGCTTATTTTGGACGTAAAATACGAAGTTAAAATTTCTTGGTTAAGATCTGCACCACCCTGTATATATATATATATATATATATATATATATATATATATATATATATATATATATATATATATATATATATATATATATATATATATATATATATATATATATATATATATATATATATATATATATATATACGCACTACAGGAAGACCATAGATTTCTTTTTGAAAATGTACAAATTGTGGATAGACAGACTAAATATAATAAAAGAGTTGTACTTGAAATTGTTCACATAAACAAAGAAAATAACGTAATAAATAAAAAATCTGATACACAAAATTTAAGTAGTATATATACGTATTTATTAACTGAACCGAATAAAGAAAAATTTTACGACGGACCTGTAGATGAATGAAGTAAAGCGTCTGGTTAAAATAATAGCGATAACGTAAACCATACAGTTGCCTATACACACACATTGGTACCTTGTCTTATATTTTTAGTTTTATTATTTTCGTCATTGTATGTCAATGTTAACAAATGTAATAACACCTAAACCTCAATATTCAGTGAGTTAGGTTCCTTAAGTTGTGAAATTGACACAATATTGTTGGTTCATTATTTGTGAAAAAGTTCTTGGTATATTTTGTAGACGCCCTGAAGAAGGATTAAATTAAATCCGAAAGCTTGGCAAAGAAAACAGAGTATCATTAGTGCAAACTAGGCCGATTTCCTTAGAAAATGAAACCTTTTAATTGGCGACCATTATAGATATTAGTCATTAATGTGCGTGTGTGCATGTATGTATGTGTTCATACCTGTAGTGTTATGTTGTTTCTTAAATGATATATTTTTTAACTCCAACATTTGTTATTCAGAAGAACACATAAAGACACCCATGGAACTGTTATTATTTGTTTCACTGTACTAGTTTAAAGCTATTTTCGATTCCTGATTTTGAAAAGGAACTGATTTGAACATTCAGAAAATAATCTTATATATGAAGGTTTTTCACTTACCTTCTGCTATTCATGTCTGTTTCTTGGTTGAAATACCTTGATCCTTTGTTTATTCACATAATTCACGATTTGAGATAATGGAAAATGTTTTATTCATTTGAAACATATAAACATCTGAAATGTCTCATTTATATTTAACAAAGCTACAATAGTGTGTTTTATTCAACTTAGATTAAGGAATTGAAGCATGCTATGGGCGTTCTCGCTTAATATAATCCTCCACTAATTCGAAGGTTTTGTTTCCAGCTTTTAATTTATGTTTCATTTACCACACGTAATTATTCTCCGTTATGCAAAACTAATTTCATATGGAAAATGCAGAGATTTTCTCAATCATTTACTCCGCGGATTGTACATTAAACCAGCATCCATTCTCTATATAATTTTTTTCATATCCAATGATTTATTTCGTTGAATCTATGTGTTATATATCACAGATGAAGAACTAATCGGTGGCATGTACCTCACACAATTCAATAAAGATTTTAGTTTGTAATCTCCCTAGAGCATGAATTATTTCCGAAAATTTTCTTGAAGTGCGAATTTTCTCAAAAAATTCGCAACTGAGAAAAATTTCCGGAATATTAATTAATGCTCGCGGGAGTTTCGGTAAGAAAATTTTATAGCAAAACTTTTTTGACATAGAAATTAAATTGGTGACATATTCAGGTGACGTATTATTATAATTTTTTTTGGGTTCCCTGTGTTCTAGTAAAATGTGGTTCAAATAATTAAATGAAATATATAATATTCTGAGATTGAATTCTCGCACATCACTTGGTGAAACATCATAAAGAGTAAAGTATAAACTTTAAAATAAAAACACTTGGCTTATGTTTCACAATATAAAAAATATTTAGATATTGTATTTAGCAGTAACGAAAAGTCGACATGTTTCGAGTTATGAACTCATTATCAAGACTGACTACAGGAGAGTATTACATCCTAATTTATAAAACAGACAAAAGCAAAGGTGATACCTGAAAATCAATTTGTTCGTTTACAAGGGGTAATTGACTATTATGGGCGGAACTTATTTCGAGAATTTCAAGAAGGTCAAGACGTTTTCCTTTGTTTCCTGAATGTAACAATTTGGTTTTGTTGAAATCCAGGAAGTGATTGAATTTTATACAATGTTCAGAGAAGGCAGTGGTATTTTTGTTTTGTAAAATCGACTTTTTATGTTCTTCAGCACGAATATTTATATTCCTTCCTGTCTGTCCAATATAGAAAGCAGGACATTCGTCGCAAAATATTTTGTAAATACCTCTGTTTTCTCCGATGTTAGATTTTTCTTTATTATTGACCAAGAATGACTTCAAGTTTCTTTTATTTGTACAAATTGTTTTAACGTTATTTTTCGATAGTCTGTTACAAATTTTGCTACTCAAATTAGGCACATAATTTATAGGGAAGTATTTTTGTTCTTCATTAATAGTTTGCGTGGGGTATATTGAATGCAACAGATACTTTATTCTGTTGCATTCAGTATACCCCACGCAAACTATTAATGAAGAACAAAAATACTTCCCAATAAATTATGTGCCTAATTTGAGTAGCAAAATTTGTAACAGACTATCGAAAAATAACGCTAAAACAATTTGTACAAATAAAAGAAACTTGAAGTCATTCTTGGTTAATAATAAAGAAAAATCTAACATCGGAGAAAACAGTGGTATTTACAAAATATTTTGCGACGAATGTCCTGCTTTCTATATTGGACAGACAGGAAGAAATATAAATATTCGTGCTGAAAAACATAAAAAGTCAATTTTACAAAACAAAAATCACTGGCTTCTCTGAACATTTTATAAAATTCAATCACTTCCTGGATTTCAACAAAACCAAATTGTTATATTCAGGTAACAAAGGAAAACGCCTTGACCTTCTTGAAATTCTCGAAATAAGTTCCGCCCATAATAGTCAATTACCCCTTGTAAACGAACAAATGGGTTTTCAGGTATCACCTTTGCTTTTGTCTGTTTTATAAATTACGATGCAATACTCTCCTGTAGTCAGTCTTGATAATGAGTTCATAACTCGAAACATGTCGACTTTTCGTTACTGCTAAATACAGTATCTAAATATTTTTTATATTGTGAAACATAAGCCAAGTGTTTTTATTTTAAAGTTTATACTTTATTCTATATAATATTCTACCCAAATCACACAATTTTATAGAACTAGAGAAAAGGGAATAAAACTTAAGTAGGTAGGTATACCTACTTCTATCGTGGATTTGATATCAAATATTTTAATTTCCCTATGCTCTAGTGAAATGTGGTTTGAATAATTAAATAGAGAAGCAAATATTTTTCCGAAATTACATAATTTTATAGTACTAGAGGAAAGGGAAAAAAAGTTAAGGTCTACTACTATCGGACGCTAATGAATTACATCGGCGGCACCTTCATTTATCAATCTCGGATTTGTTGTCAAATATTGTAATTTCCCTATGCTCTATTAAAATACGGTTTGAATAATTAAATAAAGGAACAAATATTATACTAAAATCACATAATTTTATAGTACTAGAGGAAAGGTACAAAAACTAAAGGTCTACTTCTATCGGACGCTAATGAACTACATCGGCGACACCTTCATTTATTAACCTCAGATTTGATGTCAAATATTGTAATTTTCCTATGCTCTTGTAAAACAAGGTTTAAATAATAATTATAAGTGTTTATACTTTTCCTAATTTTATACTACTAGAAACAAGGGAAAGTATCAAAAGAATTAAAAATAATAACGCCTAAAAATGGATATATTATCTAGCAGTGCGGTTCTAATAATGATATTGCAGGAAGACTACGAAGATAACTTAGGGAGTTCTACATCTCATATTGTATTCAACGATTCTGTGAGTTCGTCGGAAATTTCCGGTAACGAGGATATTAATTCATAAATTAATATGATTCGGAACTACATTTGTTATCATGTTCCAAAAATATTTCATCTGAAATAGCTATTACGTGAAAAGTTAGTGGATCACACATTCGATAGGCGAATGGAGGGCCAGTATTAATCATCTGCCCGCCTCCCTGACACATGCTTCAGGGAGGAATGAAACACGTGTGTTTCCTTTCCTTTTTCCGGTTAGCATTCTCACTACGAATTTTCAATCCAGAAGATTTTGAATTTTACCTCAGTATTTTCAAGGATATGACTAATTATTCACTGATGCATCAAAATATACTATATTTGCAGATGGAATGAAAGTTTATGATTCTATTCTCAAAGAAAAGCAGCAAATTTCATTAAATGAAATTAGCTCTGTTGTTTCTGATGCACTTCACGCTACACATTCAATTGAAATATTTAGAGATACACTCAAATGAAATGCCTTATGATGATAATTCATTTGATCGTCTCAGATAGACAGAACGCCCTTCTTTCCTTTTAAAAATATCAATTTAGATTGCACTTAAAATTTTATTCATAATAAAATCATGAAATCTATTAATTTCCTAAAGATATATAATAAAGTAGTTAATTTTATGCGACTCACGCGGGGATTCAAGGAAATGAAAATGTAGATAAATCAACTAAAGATGACTGTCTTGGTGATTTCAGAGAAGAAAAATGTCTGATATTTTTAAATTTTATCGCCTAATAATAAGGAGTGAATAGCATAGAGCATATCAAAAGGGGCAAAACGGTAGCTTTTATATGGAAATTGAAAGGATTCCACCCTCGTCGGTGTGGATTAAATCATTATATAATGAGAAATTATTTATTCGAGTTATTTCTCGGTTCCGAAGCGGGCAAATATTGACTCCATTCTATCTCCGTAAAATAGGTCACAGACTCAACCCATTTTGTATATGAGGTGGAAAAGAGGCAGCAGAGCACATCATTTTAATGTGCAATAATAACCGTTCACGAATAACTGAACTATATAACTCAAGTAACATTCTGACTGAAATCAAGTAACCTTATAATTTGTGCTTTATTTTGTCGATTAAAAATGTAATTATTTATAGGCGTATATTTGAATATATTAGTGAGAATGGATTTACATATTAAAACAATTGTTAATAATAACAATTTACATATTTATTAAAAGAAATAACGCACGTTTCGGTGGAGCTTCTCCTTCTTCAGATGCTAATAGCAAACTAACTATGTTTCTCTGTTATACCGAAAACAATAAATAAAGAGATGACACGTTGTGTAGAAGGGGTAAATAGAAAAATTGTTACAAATAATTATTAGAATAGGAAAAACCAATTCTGAGCTGCTAGTCAGGTAGTTCGGTAATTTTAAAAAGATTGAGAAGGAGGCTTGAAGTATGATCGACTTGGCTATTCAATGGGAGACCGGAATGCTTGTATTTATTTATCTGTAATGATCCTAAAAAATTAAGTTTAATTTCATTACTTTCAGTATTTAATATTTTAAAATCGAAATTGAATGTGTGATTTTCTTGGATTAAATGGTTTGCATAATGTGAATCCGACTTCTGATTAACAAATCTACGTTTGTGTTCTGAAATTCTAGTTTGAAAACTTCTGAAAGTTCTACCGATGTAAAACTTATCACAATCACCACAATTAATTCTATAAACTCCTGAATTATTATCTTTTTGAACTTTGGATTTATTATTTTTTATATGATTTCCTAAATTATAACCGGTATGATAAGCAATGTTAATGTTGTGATTAGATGAGAGAGATTCAAGTTTTCTACTTGCATTTCCGATGAAAGTGAGGCTGTTTAACCATCCTTACATTTACCCCTTCTACACAATTTGACATCTCTTTATTTCTTGTTTTCGATATAACAGAGAAACATAGTTAGTTTGCCATTAGCATCTGAAGAAGGTTCACCGAAACGTGCGTCATGCGTTATTTATTTTAATAAATGTTATATTTGATATTATTTTTGGTAAGGGGGTACACCTGGCTAATTGCATTTTTGAACAACTTTTTATCTATCATATTGTCTATTATTATGAGATCATAAATATTATTTCACGGAAATTTGTTTAATTATATTTTTCTCGATGTTAAAATTGGCGTTTGAAAGTGGAATATTTACTAAACGATGTACCATACTATTGAAAGCTTTCATTTTGTGTTGGAATGGATGTAAGGAATTACTATGTATGACGCTATCAGTGTGTGATGGTTTGCCAAAAATTGAAGAATTATGTTTGTTATCTACTTTTGTTATTTTCAAATCCAAATAGTTAATTGAGTTATCTTATTCCATCTCCAAGGTGAATTTTATATTAGGGTGTAAAGTGTTAATGAATGTTTGAAAGCAGTCTAGACCAATATTGGTTCAGATATGTGGATGATATTATTTGTTGTTTCACTGGTACTCTTAGATAACTAGACTCGATATAGAGAAACTTTTTTGTTTCCTATCTTTCGTGGAATAAATATTGTTCAAGTGTGAAGAAAAAAGCAACTTATCGTTCTCTTTGGAGGTCTGTGTCGTTGTCTTCCTCCTACGAATACGGAATGCTGAGAGCCCAAAAATTTACAGATTGTAGAATCTGTAAGTCACAGTCTCTCAACCTAAATTACATAGGTACATTCATACATATCATGAAATATTTTTTTATAATTTTCATACAAGCACAACGATTATCATGAAAATTTTTGCGGAAATTCATTCTTATAGCTCTAGCTTTGGCCAAAAATTTAACCCTCCGGCGGGCGCGTATGCGGCAAATCGACCGCAAATTTCAATTTTTGTTAACCTAACATATTCATTAAACCGCCGGTCTTCGCGCGCTTAGGCATTCGTCACTCGAACCATCTACCCCCGCTCACAGTACATATACAGCTTTTAGCGACAACGTGTCAGTTGAAATTTACCTTCGAGTGAGACTAGTACAAATTTGCGGTCTTTATGCCGCGACGCGCCTTATCATGTAAGTACTTTTTCAATTCGTATTGTTATTGAATGATTCTTTTCGAGCACTTTTTAGTTACAAGCGTTTTCTGTTTTTGCTTCGTGCACTTAGATTCGACAATGTGCATACTCGAGAGGATAGGAAAAAAACCGACAAACTAGCTCCTATCCGTGATTTCCACCAGGATTTTGTTAGGAATTGTATCGCTAATTTCAATGTTTTTCAATCGATGAGATGTTACATTCTTTTAGAGGACGATGTTCCTTCGTCCAATACATTCCTAACAAACCTGCAAAATATGGCATCAAAATATATGCACTTTGTGATTCCAAAATCTTCTACACTTACAACTTCGAAATTTATTGTGGAAAGCAGGTACCAGGTCCATACGAAATGTCCAACAAAGCTGACAGTATTGTTAAAAGATTAGTCATATCAATAGAAAATACTAAAAGAAATGTTACTACAGACAACTATTACACAAGCTATCCACTTGCACAATATTTACTAAACCACGGACTTACTTTACTTGGTACCCTGAAGAAGAATAAAAGGGAGCTACCTCCCGAATTTCTACCGAATAAAAACAGACCAATAAAATCAACCTATTTTGGTTTCCAAGATGACACTAGCTTGATATCAACAGTTCCTAAGAAAAACAAATAGACACGGTCGATCAGATGTGTGCATCTTACAGTACATCCAGAATAACAAAAAGATGGCCTCTCGCTGTATTCTTTCGACATTTGGATATAAGTGGTATAAATTCCCACGTGATTTTTAAATTTAATAATATCAACAACAAAGACAGAAGACGAGTATATTTAAAAAACCTGGCTTTACAACTCATGGAGGACCTTTTGAAAGAGAGATCTCTAGTTCAAAGTCTTCCTAAAGACCTTCAGGCGTTTTTGTTAAAATACAAGGATAACAATCCTACTACTCCTGAAGAATTTCCGAAACGAGGAATATGTAAAATTTGTGGAAAACATAAAAATAATAAAACTAAGTCTGTGTGTAAACAGTGCGGAAACAATGTTTGCAAAAATCATAGCAAAATAAATATTACATGCTTGGAGTGCAACAAGGAAATGGAACTTGATTAAACCCATTTTTACAACATTTTTATATAATTAAATATACTACTGCATTATAAGTTTTCAATAATAAAAGATTTAAAAGCACAACAGCTTTATATTATACCAATTTACAGTGCTGTTAAGATTAAAAATAAAAAAACTGAAATGCGGTGTAAATGCCGCGACGCGCCTGCTTATGAAAAATAATTTGGCGCGCCCGCCGGAGGGTTAACGGAAAATATTGAGAACAAAAATATCTTAGTTTCATTAGTACCATTTTTTCGAATCATTTTTATCTATATTGAATATGCAATAGATTATTCTTGAACTTAATGTTTCAAAATAGTTCATAAATCGAAAAAGAAACGGTGTCATGGGACACCAGGTAGGACCACAATTTGCAAAAACGAAACATGTGCGTGTCGAGGCGCACGACAGAAGTCGGTCGTCAATGCAATTTAAAATACAGACGCAAGAGTGTATATAATGAGAGGATAACGTATCGCCACGCTATATAATTGAATATAAACCTACAATACGTAGTCATTATTTTATGGAACAAATTTGTAAAGCTTCATCTTTTCATTATGCCATATCTGGTTCCTGTCGTAATCAGTTCTTTTATGCATGTAACTTATACAAACTTATTTCGATGTTTCACATCTGCCAGGCGTCCCGCGACGGCTCATGGCGCTTTCGCGATGTTTGTACATGAATTCATGAGTATATATTATGCATTGGCGATTGGCGTGGCGGAGTGGGATCAGACAGAGGAGGGATGAGAGAATGGAAAGAAAGAGGGAGAAAGAAAAAGGTATTTATACGATATACGCTACTCCCTTATGTGTATATATACCAAGCTAGTTAGTCGAGTATGTTAGGTACGCTGGCTAGCATTTGGGAGGTCTGGGGTTCAAACCCCGTGGCCGACTGGTCTGCCATGAGTTTTTCTTAGAGGTTTCCTCATGGTAATGTAAGTCACTGCTTGCAAACTTACAAGGCGAATGCTGGGCCAGTATTAATCCTCTGAACCCTACCCACACTTTCTATGTTCCATAAATATCCCGTCTCACATATCCTTAATGCACTTGTACATACAAGTGTATCCTCTGATCTGGCTGAAGGATTTAAACCCAAACTCAAGCTGCCCGCCTCCTGATACATACTCCAGGGAGGAATGAAACACGTGTGTTTCCTTTTTTCCTCCCTTATGTGAGCATTATTATCTTTTGTTGTAGGTATATTTTCAATCCTAGTGGCATGAACAATTGAATTGAATGTCTAATGTCCTTGGAATCTGAGAGTTCTTTCCAAACAACTTTCCATAATTAACACCGATTTGACGGACAAATTTATCTTTGATACATCTTTTGACTTTGAAGCGTCATACGTTCTAAATGGGGTTCAATTCAGGACATCATGCTGGACATGGAAAAACATTTAAACTGTTGTTGTTGGCCCAACCACTTAATATTCAAGCACGATGAACTGAACATTTATCCTGTAATGAAATCTTTGTTTCAAAGATTCAGGAGTATATCACACTCATCGATTTTCAAATTCCTAATCGAATCATATTCACTCATTTTTAGCGCTTCAAGATTTGGAATCTATTCGATCATTCATTTTTGATCCATAAACTGAATGGTTTCAATAGAAAATTTGCATTATTATTCTCTTGCTTGCAATTCAGTTAATGGCTAACAAAAATTTGTTTTTAAACTTTACTTTTGTTTTGATATAATTTCAACAATTTCTACGGTCATTAGTGTCTATGCTATCAGTTATCTTAGCCATTTTTGTGCATTAGAACTTTTTTTATACAGAATAAAGTATAAACTTTAAAATAAAAACACTTGGCTTATGTTTCACAATATAAAAAATATTTAGATACTGTATTTAGCAGTAACGAATAGTCGACATGTTTCGAGTTATGAACTCATTATCAAGACTGACTACAGGAGAATATTACATCCTATTTTATAAAACAGACAAAAGCAAAGGTGATACCTGAAAATCAATTTGTTCGTTTACAAGGGGTAATTGACTATTATGGGCGGAACTTATTTCGAGAATTTCAAGAAGGTCAAGGCGCTTTCCTTTGTAACCTGAATGTAACAATTTGGCTTTGTTGAAATCCAAGAAGTGATTGAATTTTATACAATGTTCAGAGAAGCCAGTGGTATTTTTGTTTTGTAAAATTGACTTTTTATGTTCTTCAACACGAATATTTATATTCCTTCCTGTCTGTCCAATATAGGAAGCAGGACATTCGTCGCAAAATATTTTGTAAATACCACTGTTTTCTCCGATGTTAGATTTTTCTTTATTATTGACCAAGAATGACTTCAAGTTTCTTTTATTTGTACAAATTGTTTTAACGTTATTTTTCGATAGTCTGTTACAAATTTTGCTACTCAAATTAGACACATAATTTATTGGGAAGTATTTTTGTTCTTCATTAATAGTTTGCGTGGGGTATATTGAATGCAACAGATACTTTATTCGTATCTTATATTTTTTTATACTATTTTCTGTCATTGAAATGCAGTGAATGAAGTCACTAGGTATACCATTTGATACCATTTGAAAAAATGGTATCATGATCAATATCTTAAATCTAGTATAAAATTAATGGATATAAAATCAAAAGAATATTAGCTGAATAACTTAAAGTGATGTAATCAGGTTCAGCCTTTATGTAATAATTTCAGAAGCTCAGATATGCTTTCCTATTGAATAATGTTATATATTTGCTTGAGAATTAATTAAACCGAAAAGTTTGCCCATTTAATTTTGAAATGTAGTAACAATTGAATCAGGTGACTTTTTCTTCTGCTTTGTAGTAATTTCAATTTGAAAATTTCTCATTTATGAAAGGACTCCGTTATTGAGCTTTCAGATTGAATTTTTAAAATTGAGAAAATTGAAGTTGAAGAAATATAATACACAACTTTTTATGAAGATGTTTTTCACCAGGCTCGGACTGTTTGTCTGAATTTGTACCCTAAAAATATATTTGTCAAACTGCTCCCATCGACTTTGGATAAATTTGGAAAATTTTTTTAAATCTATATTCCGAGAAATCAGTTCGTCGTGGGTCACTTACAATATATATATATATATATATCTATATATTATATATATATATATATATATACATATATATATATATATATATATATATATATATATATATATATATATATATAATATATATACATATATATATATATATATATATATATATATATATATATATATATATATATATATATATATATATATATATCTAGTAGTAGTAGTAGTAGTAGTAGTAGTAGTAGTAGTATGTACTAATCACCGAATTACATGAATTTACAAAAACATACAATAGAAAAAAGATAGAAATTAGCGATTAATATAGGTAGTAGGAAAGGTTTGTCATACCGAGTCTTATTAACTGATATTTTTCAGCGGAACTGATGATTCACTTAAGTTTTTGGAAAACTTGTCTGTTAAACATCAATATCAAAATTATTTCCTTTGAATATGGTCAAGATATAATGTGCTTTGAGATACTCGGGCAGACATTATAATGCCTATACTTCTAAAATAGTGTCAACAATATCAATAGTAGTGAATAATATTTTCAGTATACTACAAAAAAGACATAACAAATATAAATCACATATCAATCCAAAAGTATAAAACCTTCCAACATGCAGGTAATGTAAAAATTGTAAATCATAGAAACTTGAATATGTAAACGTATAAAAAAAAAATATCAAATGTTACAATATAAAATACAAAATACAAACTCGTGCCAAATTAAAAGCATTCAATGTATTAGGTGGGGATGTAAAAAACAATGTGAAAATTGAGAAATTAATTCAGTGAAATTTATTCTCAGTAATGTTATATTATCATCTTTGAGCCACCTGATCACTGAAATCTTGAATAACCTAAACACGTATTCCGTTTTAATATGATCTGAAGCAAGATTAAACAATTTGGGTCCAATATATGTAATTGATCTCTGTCCAATAACTTTGTTCGTTTTCGGTATATCTAGGCTACTCGTTTTTAGTCGGGTTTCATGTCCATGTTGATGATTTTTGAACTTGTGTTTTATAAAGATAGTCGATATATATTTTCCATTTTAGATTTTGATCAATGTGTATCCCGAGATATTTAACTGAACTGGATTTTTTCAGAGTTATGTTCTTATTTCTACTGGTGAAGTGAACATGACTGTTGCTGCTAGAAAATAAAATGTAAGATGTTTTATCAATATTTATTGTCAGGAAACTATCATGAAGCCAATTAACTATAGTGTCAATATCGTTCCTTGTATGAGATAATACATCTTCCCAGGTTGTTCCATCAATTATTAGTACTGTATCATCAGCATATGAGACCAATTTTCCAGAAATATCAATGGATAACATATCATTCAGGTATAATATAAACAGGATTGGCCCTTAAACAGTGCCCTGGGGAACTGCGTATTTAATTTCCAATGGGTCGCTCAGTACGCTGTCTATTTTAACCATTTGTATTCTTTCATGGAGGTAGTCTCTGATTAGATCATTTGCGAGACCTCTGATACCAAGATTATTTAATTTCGACAGTAGTAGTAGTTTTTCATGAAGGCCTTGGCCAAATCGATAAATACTCCCAGGCATGGTCGTCTCTTATCTAAGTGTTCATATATTTGTGTTACCAAGTTAACTATGGCATCAGAAGTTGATCTTCCATCCTGAAAACCATATTGGAAATCTGAAATTATACGATGTCTCCTTGTGAAAGCAATCAGACGTTTTTTGAGGATTTTTTCGAATATTTTTGCCAGATTGGATATTATGCTTATTGGACGGTAATTGTGCACTTTGTGTTTTGCGCCCGACTTAAATACAGGTTTGACAATTGTTATTTTGGAGTTTGAGGGACATATGCCAGTGGCAAAAATAGCGTTTATTAAAACACACAAAGGTTTCGCTATATATTCAGCCAATGTTTTGATAACCGTCACAGAAATTCCATCATATCCAGATGCAGTGTTTGTTTTTAGTTCTTTGATTATATTCAATATCTCATCCTCATCACATGGTGTTAGGAAAATAGTATCACCCACAGTATTCACATTTTGAGGTATTACATCCTGTGCTTCTTGTCTGATGTTTTCAGCCATTTTTTCACCCACAGTTGAGTAATGGTTAACAAATACATTAGCAATATCGAGTTTGTTAGTGATTATTAAGTTTTCTTCGGTTTTTATTTCTTTCAGTTCGACAGATTGACTTTTTTTATGCTTTCCTGAAATTTCATTGACAGTAGACCATAGGATTTTTGGATTATTTCTATTCTCCAATACTATCTTCTTGTAGTACTTGTATTTCTCATTTGTTATTGCATTTATGACTTTATTGCGTTGAGTCTTATATTCCCTGTACAGTTCTTCATTGTTAGGATATTTTTTTTGTTCCCTAAATAATTTGTCCATTGTGTTCATCCATAAAATCATTACAGATGTGATCCATGGTCTTTTATTATTATATAGGATTGGTTTTTTTGCCGTGTGACCCTCTCCAATATTTTCTTTATTTTTGTTGTTAAAATTACAGACATTGGTATTTTGGCTGAAATTACTACCCCAGTCTTCCCTTCTTGCCAGTAGTTCTAGCTTTTTATAATCTACAGATTACTACTACAGATATATATTTATACAATTTTTATGTCAGTTTTTTATTACCCAACAAACGTAGTGAAACGTACCAAAAATTATTTTATATTGTAATACAAATTTGCATCAAAAATAGTGTTCGATTAGACATTTCTGAAATTGTAATCGATTTTGAAAAAGGTATCCATAAGGCTGTCGAACAAGTTTGGCCATTAGCTCAAATAATCGGATGTCGATTTCATCTTTTGCAGTCATGGTATAAAAAATTCAGCAAATTGGTTTAATATCTGCCTACAAAGATGAAGGTTTCGATGGCTAAAAATGACTTGTGCTCTTACTTTCTTAAACCCTGAAGAAATCAGTGATTGTTTTGTATTCGATCTGCTCTCAATATAGCACCAGACGATGAAAAGATTCAAATGTACTCCGATTATCTGATAATTACATATCTGAGGAGTCACTATGCCCTCCTTCACTTTGGGCTAAAAACTCAGCAGAACTTACACGCACTACGAATACATGCGAATCTTTTCATAGACACTTCATCGATTCCTTTCACAAGTCTCATTCCAAAATTTTTGTTTTTATTAATAAACTTGAAGAGTTTCAAATCCAATCCTATGTAAAATTACGAAGTGCACATTTCAATGCTAAAATCACCAATAGTAAAGTTAAAAACCGTCAAAAATTTATTACAAAAATGATTGAATCATATACGAAAAACGAAATAAGTCATTTGCATTTTATTAAATGTGTCTCATTTCACTGTGGCGTTTAAGCGTAAAGGTCTTATAGGCCAAGCTACAGAGATTTAGAGTGAGCATTTTGTGCAAAGAGTGTTAGAAGAGAAACCAGCTCCGTCATTGTTTGTCAAATAGTTCCACATGATATAGTGATATGTTTTTAACTCGACTTTATTATTTATATCTTTGTTATTAACAATTTTATGCAAAAAATCGCGTTTTTTTTAGTTTTTTGCTTATAAAATCAAAACTATCAGAGTAATCGTAATGGTGTCAATAGTCTTATTGTAGAAAATAAAAAGACGAAAAAAATGAGAGGTCGGACGACTCGATCAGACCCTTAGTCTAAGGGAAAATTGGAAAAAACCGGCCAAAATGCAGTTTTTAAAAAGTTCATAACTCGGTTATTTTTTGAGTTGTAGCGTAGATCCTCCGGTTAGTATTATCTATCAATATAAACTTTATTTGTGCGAATAGCAGGAACTGTCCGATGCATAGTTTTTGATCTGTGGCCATTCGAATATTTCACTATGCAATTTTCCAGCAGACCTGAATGCAACAGGTATGGTCTGATTTCAATTTACAAAAAAAAATTTGAAAGTAGAATTCTCATAGTCCAAAACGTTCATCTTGGTTTTACATGAAAACGCTGAGAAATATGTTAAAAATAAAGCTGAACATGACGAAAAAGGGAGGAGCGCGTGAGAATAGTTGAAGAGTGGGGATAGAGCAGCAGGCAAGGATAAGCACGACATAAGAGAGCGTCGGCATTTTGAACATGACGGTTATTTCTCTGCCGTTTTTCGTCATGTTCAGCTTCATTTTTAACATATTTCTCAGCGTTTCCATGAAAAACCAAGATGAACGTTTTGAACTACTGGAACTCTACTTTCTGAACCTTTTCTGTAAATTGAAATCAGACCATACCTGTCGCATTCAGGTCTGCTGGAAAATTGCATAGTAAAATATTCAAATGGCCACAGATCAAAAACTATGCATCGGACAGTTCCTGCTCTTCGCACAAATAAAGTTTATATTGATAAATAATACTAACCGGAGGATCTACGCTACAAATCAAAAAATAACCGAGTTGTGAACTTTTTAAAAACTGCATTTTGGCCGGTTTTTTCCAATTTTCCCTTAGACTAAGGGTCTGATCGAGTCGTCCGACCTCTCATTTTTTTCGTCTTTTTATTTTCTACAATAAGTCTATTGACACCATCACGATTAATCTGATAGTTTCAATTTTATAAGCAACAAACTAAAAAAAACGCGATTTTTTGCATAAAATTGTTAATAACAAAGATATAAATAATATAAGTCGAGTGGAAAACATATCACTATATCATGTGGAACTATTTTACAAACAATGGCGGAGCTAGTTTTCTTCTTTACATGAAAAAATCTCTGTAGCTTGGCCTATTATACAATTATATAGTTTTGCATATGTTACATTTTTATAGGTATATTTTATTCAATAAAACAAAAATTATTCAATATTACTGTTTTATTTCATAAGTCCCCTCTTGAAATATTTTGCCAGGACTGAACTTACCCATGCACTTTCACTGAAAACCAAAATTTGGGACCGAATTTAACCGTTCTTTTGACCCCTTTTTTCTTGGGAAGGAATTTGCCTATTCCCTTAAAATTTTAGAATAAGAGATTTCCGACTCCCATATTGACAATATTCCTTCACAAGATTTGAGTCCGGTGAGATCGTTCCATATTAATCCACCGCCTTCAGCGATGAATATATCTTCAACAAAAAGCACCCCGTCTCTTTCGACTGATAGTAATATAGTATTCGCGTCATCTGTCCTCATTAGGTACATAAAAAGGAGGGTAAATATGATTTATCAGATTCGGGACCATTCGTTGTTTACGTGGGAAGTGTGGATACCATATAGGTAGCTTACACGCAATGTCTATAGGCCATATCATATATAGGAGCGACGTTTCTGTTTTTCGTAACATTTTTTTCTATAAAAAATTTCAATAGAACAAGCTAACATTTAGATCATTTCTGAGTGCAAATCAATTTATTGCATTGAAATTTCTTGCTGAAAATAACCTTGCGGGTTACATTCTCCAAATAGGTTTTCGAAAAAAAAAATTATATATTTTTTTTTATGTATTTTGAAACTTTATCATAAATTATACTGATAGGAGAGGCGAAAATCTCTTAAAATTTTTTTTTATTATTTATGAAAAATTTAATATTGATAACATTTTACAAAGAATTTCAAGACGATAAACGCGCCACAAAGGGTGGCTATGGCATAATGTTAAACGAACTTCTCGATAGTACAGTGTCAATGGCTTCTACGTGTAAATTGACTAAAAAAATATCCCAAATTTTATGCACAATAGCTATTTATGCCATCAGTTACGAAATGCCTAATTTTGTGTAACGCGTGACTCACAAGTTACACAAAATTTCATTTTATAACGTATTGCATACAAGATTTTCTCTAATTTTGAAGAAAGTAATAAAAAATAAAATTTAATATAATTGATAAAAATTTGGAAAACATAAATTTAGTTTGTTGCTGTTACTTCATGTTAGTTTTCAGTTTGACATTTTGTAAAAAAGTCTAGACGGAAGGTTTTTAGCGAGATTGATATATTTTTAGTTTTATTTTAAAAAAATGAGTGATTCAAGTTCTGAAGAGCTACCAAGCGATATTGAAGAGGCAGCAGGTAATGCTCTATTATCAGTAATTCCCAAAAAGTCAAAGGCAGTTTATGATTTGGCATACGAAAAATTTGTTACGTGGTGTGATGAGAAGAAAATTAAACATGTTAATGAGAAAGTTTCACTTGCATATTTTGAGGGTAAGAAAGATCTAAAAGTTTCCACATTATGGACACTTTACTCAATGTTAAGGTCTGAACTAAATCTGAAAAAGAATATTGATATTAAAAAATATACAAATTTGGTAGCATATATTAAAAAGCAAGCGGACGGGTACAGTGCTAAAAAGCCAAAAGTTTTTATTAAAGAAGATTTTGCCAAATTTTTAGTGGAAGCTGATGACAAAGAATACTTAATGGCTAAGGTTGCAATGATAATTGGAATGGCAGGAGCATGCAGAAAAGCAGAATTAACATTTCTTCCAGTTGAAAATGTTATAGACGAAGGAAGCCATTTTCGTGTTGATATCCCACCTTCAAAAACAAAAGTTATACGGCAGTTTGCAACTACCACTGGAGACATTGAAAATACGAATCTTGTTGAAATATTAAGAAACTATATTAAGTTGCGTCCCCAGGTTCTTAAACACAACAGATTTTGTAAAATATGCGAATGGAAAATGTACCAGAAATCCTGTGGGAATTAACACATTTAGCAGTCTGCCAAAAGTTATTGCACAATTTCTTGGTCTTTCAAATCCTGTTCTATATACTGGCCACTGCTTCAGAAGAAGCTCTGCCACTTTCCTAGCAGACAGTGGCGCTGATATTTTGAAATTAAAGAGGCATGGAGGTTGGAAATCTACCTCTGTTGCGGAGGGATATGTTGAAAATTCCATGAATAATAAAAAACTTATAGCGCAAGAAATATTTGGTGAAACATCTAATGCAATGTGCGCCGCTTCCCAAATAAAGCAAGTTTGAGCAATGAAAAAAATATGTCGTCAAGAATTAATTTGAATAATTGCAATAATTGTGTTATCAATATTTATAATAATTAATTAATTTATAATTTATGTTTTTAACTTGTATTATAACAGTTTAATAAATAGAATAATTCTTTTGTCACTAATTTTGAAATACATTTTTCGTCACCAATTGCATAAAATTTTACTTTATGCAACTAGTTACAAAAAGTAAGACGTTTCATAATGTCAATCAGTTTTAAAAAGTGTCACTTTATATGTCAAAATTAGAAAAAATTATTTATAGGTAATAGCTACTTTCATTTAGTCATATGTGATAAATAATATACCATCAGATGTATAACATCTTGTGGGACATTTAAAAACATTTTTTGGGGTTTTCTTTTGTAGTATTCGTACATAAAGCTACAGTTCCATCGGAGTAACAATGAGGAACAGTATGGAACATTTTTATTGCTGTTGCGTGTTTGCGAAAATGCCCCAAATGTTTCTAAATATTCCTTAATATTTCTTTATATTTTAGCAACAAATGCTGACAGTTTCTACTTGTCACCCTCTAAGCTACGATTCCACCGGAGTAACATTTTTGTTGCTGTTCCGTGTTTCGTTAAATGTTCTAAAATGTTCTTGAATGTTCCTTACACTTCTTTATTTTTCGGTAACAAATGTTGACTGTTCCTACTTGTCGCCGGCTTCCATTTTGAGCGATAAACTTCAAAAGAAAATAGGAAACATTTGTGAAAAAATCCGTGTTGCTATCGCAGTATGAACGTATATCGAGAACGCAACTAGTAAACATTCGTGTCGCAGATTTTCAGTGTGCAGTGATGCAGGTTGTAAGGCATGACGTACTGTGAAATTATTTATGTTTGTAAAAATCATTTATATATTTATAACTATATATTGTATATTGGGATTCCTAAAATAAAGTCTACATTATTATTATTATAATATTTTCTATGTAATTATTGTAATGCATTCAATTAATCAAGATTAATAAATAAAAGAAATAAGTATACGAAGCCATTATATATTTTATTTCGTGCTGTTGTATAATACTGGATATATATTTTTCTCCCAAAATTTGTACACACTGGAAATGTAATCAGTAATCAAATTTTCATCATATCTAACTAACAGTACCTACTTCCACATTATGTGTGTCTTCAAAATTATAGTCCGCAACACAAAAAGAAGTTATTTTCAAATTTGTTACATACATTTGGACTTGCAATTGAGCCATGTATTTTTGCGTAACTTTTCCATCTTCAATATAATGTTTATAAGTTTTTTCACTAGAGGGGCATCTTATTTCAATGCAAATCTCACTGTCACAAATACCATCAGGTGTACCAGCCAGGAAAGTAACAACCTGCTTTTTTTATGTTGTGCCCGAGTATTCTCTTCAATAATTTTAATATTTTCTTCCAAAAAATACTTGGATATTTTGTTCAAAAATGAACCACAGTCACTTTCATCACAATTTTCTAAAATTAAATAATGTAGTGAAAACTTCTCAATCTCATTTGTTCTATTATTATTGTAGTTGAATAACCCACAGTTAGTTACAACTTTTTTATATTTTTTTTTTTTTTTTTTTTTTTTTTTTTTTTTTTCCGGAGAGGAAAATGCATTTACGCACTGCCCCAGCGGGATGTGTTCTGGGCTGGGGGGAGTGTGGGGCTCACAAGGCAGATCTTATGGCTAATTTTTGTACTACCCACTAAAAACCTCTCCGCGACGGTTAATACCCTCCCGCGGATGTTCTAGGAGGGGGTTTTCCTATCTGTACCACTCCCGGAAAATAGACATGTTTGTCCAGGCGCATCAGGAGCGGCGAAGGAAGTTTAAAACACACATACAGAAACCAACTCACAAGTAACTATATAAACAACATAAAACCCTAAACTAATACACAAAACCTAGAACGTGACTGAATGTACGAATGTATGTACAAACCCTTTCCCTCAGTCATGGTTTTCGGCACGCCTATCCTCCTCCTCCTTAGCCCTCATAATATCCGTGATGCCCTCGAAAATGACATTCCATGTCTTCTCATCATCTATCATTTCCTGTATGATGTCGTCGACCGCGGGCATGGCCCCGAGACCTTCAATCATCCGGGCTCGTCTACGACTCCATCTGGCGCACCACCAAATCACATGCTCAGGGCTGTCCTGGGTACCGCACTCCCCACACAAGTCACCGTCTGTCTTCCCTATCCTCAGCGTGTAAGTTCCGAAAGAGCCATGGCCGCTCAGGAACTGCGAGAAGTAATAATTTGTTCTTCTGTGGTTGCAGCTGTACCAGGTTCTCACGTCCCTGATCAGCCGTTTCGTCCACGCTGCTACTTCTCTCCCTCCCAGCCATCTTTCCTGCCATTTTGAGATGGTTCTCTTCCTGGCCATCCTTCTGTTACCAGGCAGCCGTCCGCCGATGGTGAACAGGGAACATACCTCCGCCACCATCAGATCAAATGGCGGGAAACCAGCTATGACCTGAGCTGCCTCGGCGGATACCGTCCTGTAAGCCGATGCAACTCTCAGAAGGCCCTTTCGCTGCATCGATATGCATGCTCCTCTCTGCTTTCCTTGCTTCAAGGTGTCCCTCCAGACTGGTGCTGCGTATAATAGCGTACTATGCACAACGCTGCATAGGATTCCCCTTTTTTTATGCAGAGCCCCCCCCACGTTGGGGAGGATGCCCTGCAAAGCCGCCAGCTTCTGAGAGGCCCTGTCTACCATGTGCGCTATATGCGCGGAAAAGGACAAATTTCTCTTCAGCACAACACCCAGGTACTTTATCTGGGGAACCGGGAGTCTCCCCGTACCAAGGACGTCTAAGGTCAGACGCCCAATAGACCTTGGGCCCCTCACTATCAAGAGTTCCGTCTTCTCAGCGGCCACCTCCAGGGAGGCCCTCTCGCCGAGCCAACCGCGCGCCCTACGCACCGCGTCGACAACTCTGCTTCTGGCCTCCTGCGGGCTTCTCGCTTCCACCACAAAGGCGAGGTCATCGGCGTAGGCGACGGTGTGAATGCCCTCTCCGTACCACAATTTCAGGACCCCGTTATACATAATGTTCCATAATGTTGGGCCCAGAACTGAGCCCTGTGGAACACCCATTCTACATTTTCTGTTTACCACCCCCATCGAGATGGTTCTCCCGAGGAAGTAGTCCTCCGTGCACCTCACCAGATACTCGCTAATCCCCATATCCCTCATTTCATCTATTGTGGCTGCCCAACTGGCCATGTTAAAGGCATTTCTGATGTCGATAGTCACCAGCATGACAACTTTTGCCTGGGACCCTCGCACCACGCTCACGACCTCTTTCAGAGCTGTCACCGTAGATCTTCCGGTGCGAAATCCATGTTGGTGGGGGGAAATGTGAGCACCATTCTCCAGCTCCTCCGTGAGCCTCGCGACTAACATCTTCTCGAAGAGCTTCCCTACGCAGCTCAGGAGGCAGATCGGTCTAAAGGAAGAAGGGTCGGCCGGGTCCCTCCCCCTCTTCGGGAGGAGGACCACCCTAGCTCGCTTCCACTCATTTGGAAGCCTCTGTTGCTCTAGGCAGCTATTGTACAAGCGTAGTAGGAAGGCCGGGGCCTTATCTAATACCACGCGCAGCGCAGTCACCGTGATCCCATCGGGTCCGGGAGCAGTACCTGTCCTCATCGCGAGGCACGCCTGCGTCAACTCCTCTGCTGTGAAAGGGGGGGCGTCCACGGCCGGGCCCTCTGTTCCTACCCACTGCTCCCCACTGTCCGGGAATAACGTCCCCAGCACCTCCCTTCTGCGCCTTACGGTTAGTGAGTAGGGAAGGGACCCCTGACGGAGGTGACGCGTCGCGATGCGGTACCCCTCTCCCCATATGTCTTGATTCAGTCTATCGAGCAACTCTTTCCATGCCTTCCTCTTGGCCGCGGAGATTGCCCGTCTCAGCTGCCTTTTTGCCCCCACCATCGTTGCATCGGACGCAAGCAGACGTGGGTCGGTTTCGTATAATCTCCGTCGCAGTCTCGTATATACACGACGTGCTGCCACCCACTCTCTATGCGCTATTTCAACACTCGCGTCCCACCAGTACGGGACCGTTTGTACGTTTCGCGTTGCGTCCGATGCTAGAGACCCACGAAAGGCTCTCTGGAGCCTACGATTTGCCTCATGATGGTCCAATTGCTGGGCAATCCCTTCCAGGGAGGCCACCTGTCCCGCGAAAATCTCGGTTCTCAGTCGTCTCACCCTATACTCTCTATTTTGTCGTGTGGTATCCGCCAGCTCATAGCTTATATGCCCATGGTGAGTGTACGGGTTATCATAACGAACCTTCCAATTCCTAAAAGACACCGCATACCTCTCGGGGACCAGCGAGACGTCTATATGTGATCTGGACTGACCCCTCACGAACGTGGGAGATCCGTTGTTCAGCACCACTGCCGCGACCTGCGCCATCCAGTCACTCACGTGGGCTCCTCTCCGGTCCTCCGCAGGCGATCCCCACAGCGCAGACTTCGCGTTGATATCACCTGCTAGCAGATATTTTCCATGATACCGGGATATCAACTCGAAAGCTGGATCTAGTCTCCTCTGAAATTCGTCGAAGCTTATGTTGGGCGACACGTAGACTGCCACTATCAGCAGTCGATCCAGCTCGAGTGCCGCATACCCCCTCCCACATCTTATCGCTTGAACCTCGACTTTTTTATTTCTAATAATGATGGCTATATCCATTTCAGAGTCGGCGATCCAGCCCTCAGTAGCACACATTTTTTTGTTTGGTTCCGATAGAACAACGATATCGTAGTTAACGGCCATTGCTTCCACATGCATAAAGTCGTGGGCTGCTCTAGCCCTGCCCAAATTAACTTGTAGTATTTTCAGCATTAGGCCGGCTGATACTCCCTCTTGGCCCTACCCTTACTCCCTTCTTGATGGTATCTCCTCCGACAACAAAACGAAAATGGACCAATCACAAAATAAATTAACACGCAATAATAATAAATATCACAGCCATTTTTATATATCACGTAATGATTTCCACTTATTTGGGTACACGTACACATAAATATACACACATGTAAATATGGGACATTCACCTCTATTGTATAAATAGTCTCTGAGTAAAACAATCTCTCTATTAAATAAATGCTCCCTATATATAAGTACCGTATTAGTTCCATCAGGGAGTGATAACGTCTCTATTCCTATCTGCCTTTTTTTTGCACATCCCACTCCCAGTTCTGTGCCCTCTAGTGTCACAGTCCAGGCATTGGGGTGGGTTCGTGCAATTCCTGACCAGATGCCCTGTCTGGCCACAGTTTCTGCACAGTGCACTCCTATCTTTCCCTGTGCACTTGCTAGCCATGTGACCGGCCAGCCAACACTTATGGCACCTCAGCAGATTTGACCTCTCTCTCACGTCTATGTGAGAGAGACCTATCCTGACTTTCCCCTTAGCGAGGAGTGCTTTTATGACAATTGGCTTTGCCAATATTGTTGCGGCCTTTCTCCCTCCCGCCATTGGTCTCAGAGCTCTCAGCTCTAGGGATCTCCCGCCAGCCGGAAGGTTGATTGCCTCCTCGAGGCCCTGTACAACCTCTTCGGCCTCGGTATCTATATCGATGCCGTATATGTTCGCTGCTGTCTTCTCACCTTTCCTCCCTAGGTGCCTAACTGTCCCGCCGGAGCAGGTTTTGGCCTTCCGGAATATGTCCTCCCCTGCTTTACTGCCCTTTCTGATTTCTATTAGGAGATGACCCTCCCTGGTCTTCCTAATTCCTTTGATTGCTTCCTGACAACCCGGTTCGCCCGCCACCTCCTTTTTGAGGTTCTTTACCATTTGGGCGTATGTATTATACGTACCCTCCACTATAACGGCCTCGGTGTCGTATTTTCTCTCCTTCTTCTCCTTCTCTCTCCCTTCCTTAATGATTGCTTGCGAGTGTATACTCGCTCTCTCCACCTTCGACATAGCGCACTCCGCCACTTTCCTCTCCACCGCCGAGTCCAGCACCGACTCAATAACAACATGTATCGGTGCTGAACTTGACTCACCTATCTTACTGCTTATCTTCCTCAACTGGGTATATAGATCAAAAGCCTGGGTGTCCTCATCGTTCGCCAGACCCACAAAGTATACATCCCCCTCATCCTCCTGTCTCTCCCCCTCCATGGTCTCCCATTTCGCTGCCCTCTGTCGTATGATCTCTCCCTCTTTGAAGTTTTTACTTTTTAGATGATTTAGCAGCCCGCGCGAGGTCCCTGTGAGCTGCTTTACGTACTTCAGGTCCTTCATTTTACTTGTTTTTGCTGCCACTATCACATGACCCACGATCTCCTGGGATAGGATTGATCTTCTGTCCAACCGGGCATGGAATGCTTCCTCAGGCCAATCCATCCTTATGGATATTATCCTCCTCAGATAGTTCTTCCGTTATTCTTTCTCTTACCTGTCTAGCCCTAATTAGTCTTGCCACATTGCTTGGGTCCTCGGTCTGAGTTCCTGCGTCGGCAGTCGGGACCATGGTCAGCTCCCCCTGGGCTTCCGCAAGTTCACAGCGTAAAGCTTCGCTAATCTCCGCCATTTTTAGCCTAAGATCTTCGCTTACCTCCCCGGCTCCACCGATTTCCTCTAGCCTGTCTGCGGCCTGTGCTATAGTACCCATCAGGCTGAGGACCCTAGCCTTGGTCGTATTTTGGAGCGAGTGCTCCGCTTTCCTCTTCTTTCCCCTTAAAATAGGGCTCATGAACCTCTCCTCCTCTTCGAGATCCAGGGAGTTCTCATGCGTGCTCGTCGCTACTCCCGTGATACTCATGGGGTCACTCAGCCCCGACCTACTCAGGAATCCTTCCATCTCAGACGGTAATGTAAGTTTGTCCAAGCTGGCGCGGTCCTGATAAGAACCCTCGGAGGAGTTGAGCTGCATCATGAACTCACTTGTATGGTTCATGGAGTCACTGGATACGTCGGCTCGCTCCGGCATTCGCAATGCTACAGGAGTATGCCAGATTTCTCTGCTCCCTTCCATATCCTCCTCAACCCCTGCTGCCTGGGCGTGGAGAGTTGCCTCTGCACCCTTTGATTCCCTCTCTTTCTTTCCCACCAGTGTGACGTTTCCGTCCTCGGATTCATTTGCTTTCCTGAGAACTGAAACTTCTGCTGCTCCCCCCACGCTAGCCCTCCTCGTCTCTCCAGCTGCCATTTGCCTTTTCCTCGTCTGACCGAGGGAGTTTTCGATCTGTGGGAACCGGGCTGCGGGATGGCCTTTTCTACACTCTGCGCCAAGGCTCTCTCTCCTCTGCCAGACTTCACTTTCGCCATGCTTGTCAGTACCTGACTCGTTTCCTTTTCCATCGCCGTTTTCTGCCCAGTAGCTATATTAGCGTCCCCGGCCTGGGTGGACCGAGGAGCTGTACGGTAATTTGATGACGGTCGGCCAGGACCGCGCTGCGTCCTGCACCTACCGGAACTGGGGTATCCCTCCCCTGCTCCGTAAACGTTTTCGTCGTTGTTTTATCCATTTTTTTTTTTGCTTTGGGCAGTGCACCGCACACATCCCCCGATCCATGTGGAAAGCGGTCGTCAACGATTAGGCAATCCGAACATAAAACTCAAAGAAAGAAAAGAACCAAAAATGAACGACTAACACATAAGGCAAAACTTAAGAAGAAAAACTCATAATAGATAAAGAAAAAACCGCGTAAGAGCCAAAAGTGGACAATACACACGTATAGACTTACGTGCCAGCTTGTTCTCAGGCTACTAGTATAATAGGATTTCGCCCTTCCGAGTGGAACTTTCAAACTGGGCCTATGGCCTGACTACCGCACTGTAACACCATCGCACTCGAAGCATCATCCGCCACTGTGGCTCACACACACAGGGAAAGGAGAGAAGGAGAGGATAGGGAGTGTTGGAGGAAGTGAAATTGGCAGGAAACCTTCTAGCCCTCGGCAACCCTAATAGCGTCGAAGGATGGGAGCACAGGAATAATGTGAGGGGAATAGCTAAGACTGGGGGTGGACTTAGCATAGGGAGCGGGCAGGCTTGGTTTTCTCTGCTCATCCTAGGACCCTCCTCGGCATGAAGATTCATACCGACAAAGCTCCCAAGATTCATTGCAGATACTTAAGCCCCCACACCACGTCAAGGTGCTACCCAAGTGGGGGAGTTAGTTACACCTTGGTTTGATGCTTCTTGGAGAAATTGTGATAGAAAATCACTTTGCGATGCAGTCCGCGTAGCTTGTTGTATTTTAACAAGATATTTGGTAGTCATGTATTTAATATTGGTACCAACTTGAGCCAGTTTTGATTTCTTCGAGTAACACTGAATTTCTGTATCATGTACAGAAATTCAGTGTTCTTCGCTTTCTCTGTGGACCCACATCAGGAAAGCTACTGAATGTTTGCAACCGCCTGTAGATGCAGCACAATCATGACACTGGACGCTTACGACTTTACCTTCTTTTCCATCTACTATCATAGTCGCTGCATACGATTTTGAATGAACTTTGTGTTCTGGACACTCCTTGCATTTAATGGTACATAACTCGGAATCACGCCGAAGTTGTTCATATCCTATAGCATCGTCGCCGTATGATTGTCTTGCTGATCTGAAACAAAGTGAAAGTAAACTACATTTTTCCTCAGACGTGCCAAAAAAGATGGAGTTTAAACTTAGGTTATATTTGGTTTGTTTTTCAATAGTATTTTTTTAAGGGCCAAGGTGGTGAATAATTTATAGTAGTATAGTTTTAATACTTACACAGAAGTTTTCACATTTCGGAATTCAGCGTCACAAAAGTCTGAATTACTTGCAAAGAAATTGCAAATCATAAACATATCCACTCTGGGAAGATTTCGATTGTTGGCTTTCATAAATCCTGTTCCCATTATGAAAAACTGGAGAAACACCACGTGACAGTTTTTAAATCGATTACTGTATCCTAATTTATCGGTAATCTTTTAGCAACTTTTAGAATTTCAACAAAATTATGGAAATAACTGGGTGAACTAAGTAGTTAGTACCCGTGCAGTCAATGGTTGCACACAGATGACGTCACGCGCTGTGATTGGTGTTTCAATACGGATTCAAAATATTGTAAATAACAACATTTTATTTATTCATTTAAAAATATTTAGATGAATTATATTAAATTATTATTCGATAAATAATCATAAAACAGTATATTTATTTTATCTAATTACATTTTAGATATTAATCTGATTATTGTCCGATCCCCTATTGCTTAATGGTTTGGAGCAAGAGCAATAACTTTTTAGGTTTGATATTTTAAATATATTCATCAATATCTTGACGAAAACAACAAGATTTGATCGATTGAAAGCCAGAACACTGTATCAGGTTTGTGCTAATATCAGTAGAAATTAACATTGTGACGTTACACGTGCTGTTGCTTGTTCGGGAACTGTTGTCGTGTTTTCGGTACTGGATTCAAAAATGTATTCTTAATTTAATATAACTAAAACTGAAAATAGTTGTTTTATAAAACGAATATATGATCTTTCCATTTATCACAAAAAAGTTTTTTTATCAATTACCCAATTCATGATTCGAAGATAGAATGTTATCAAATTTGTCGATCTTAATATTTCAGATGCTGAACTAAAATCTTGCATCGAGCCTCTTTCTGGTGATTTATCCAAAGTTTTAGAAGTTGAAAGAATGAATAGAAAAATCAAGATGAATCGTCTAGTTTCTCTCCTACAACAAGAGTGTTAATATCACTTGAAGGACAGAAATTACTAGGCAAGGTAGCCATTTTAAATGTAGTTCGCGAAGTCTTTCTTTATGTTCAGCGAATAGTACAATGTAGAAAATGTCTGAGTTTCGCTTATACTGAGAATTTATGTCATGCTGCGAAAAACGGTGCTCCAAATGCGGAGAATTGCATAATTGGTGTTTGATATCAGAAAATCAATCAAAGCAACAATGGCCGTGGACAATGTTGCATTCAAGGACGCTGCTAAATCAATCGTTCGTAATTTCACCACAGTTCTCTCATCGGCTGCCAACTCAGTTGGTTATACAATATCAAATTTGGGAAGTCCGACTGAATATCCTCCGCTAAAATTTAATAAACGTAAATTTATGCCAAGCCTGTCTGATATTCTTCTTAAAAGAAACCGTGAAGACATAATGAGGCCCGTCCCTTCGATTATAGGAAATGGAGTATATTTTAATGAAAATCTCGGCAAATAATCCTCAATTAGGGACTCTCAATTGAATTTATCAGAGAGGTCTAATCTGATAGAAATTATATCCAGGGTGACTACATCAATTCTCAAACAAGCCAGTCATTCAATTCGTAACGTATCAAATAAAGTTTTTATCGAACAAAAACTAGAAAAATCGGTCGATGGAAAATAACACAAATTTTCTTCAATAGAACGCAAGATCTATTGTGTCAAACAAAGGTTGTTTTGAGTTATCTATTCGTGAAAATGATATTGATGTCTGTTTAATCAGTGCAACGTGGCTTAAAACATGCACCAGCTTTAATATTTCAGGTTATAATGTTATTCGATTGAATAGGGTAAACGGACGGGAAGGTGTCACAATAATTTCAAAGAAATTATTCCGTGAAATTTGATTCCATTCAATTACTCCGATAGAGAGTATTTCTGCAGACCTTTCATTGCCCTCTTACTCTAAATTGTCTTTATAATGTTTATATAAACCTCAGAATTCCAGATTAGAGGAAAATGATCAAAGGTTGTTTTGAGTTATATACTCGTGAAAATGATATTGATGTCTGTTAAACAGTGCAGCGTAGCTCGAAACATGCACCAGCTTTAATATTTCAGGTTATAATGTTATTTGATTGGATAGGGTAAACGGACGGGAAGGTGTCACTATAATTTCAAATAAATTATTTCGTGAAATTTTATTCTTTTCAATTACTCCTATAGAGAGTATTGCCGTGAATCTTTCATTGAACTCTAATTCAAAATTGTCTTTATACTGTTTGTACAAACCTCCGCTTCCATATTTGAGGAAAATGATTAAAGGTTGTTTTGAGTTATCTATTCGAGAAAATGATATAGATGTCTATTAAATCACAGCAACGTGGCTTAAAACATGCACCAGCTTTAATATTTCAGGTTTTAATATTATTCGATTGGATAGGGTAAACGGACGGGAAGGTGTCACAATAATTTCAAATAAATTATTTCGTGAAATTTGATTCCCTTCAATTACTCCGATAGAGAGTATTGCTGCAGATCTTTCATTGCCCTCTAACTCTAAATTGTCTTTATACTGTTTATATAAACCTCCGCATTCCAGATTAGAGGAAAATGATCAAAGGTTGTTTTGAGTTGATATTGATGTTTGTTAAATCAGTGCAACGTGGCTCAAAACATGCACCAGCTTTAATATTTCAGATTATAATGTTATTCAATTGGAATTCGAATGTGTCACAATAATTTCAAAGAAATTATTTCGTGAAATTTTATTCCCTTCAATTACTCCTATAGATAGTGTTGACTTGGATATTTCACTGCCCTCCAACTCAAAATTGTCTTTTTATTGTTTGTACAAACGTCCGCATTCCAGATTAGAAAAATATGACTGGAATCAATTTTTCGATCGCATTGCGATATCATCATCAGTAATTGTTGCAGGAGATTTAAATCTTCATAACACGGTTTGCGATTCATCGATCCTCAGTCATTATGAGAATTGCCTAGCTTTCGCTGTCGAACAGAAAAATATGTATATTTTCAACGACAGTTCATCTACTAGGTGCCAATTTAGGAATCTCAATAAATCAACTGTAGATCTTGCCTCAGCCACAAGACCATTATAATCATTCATGAACTGGTTCATAGAGGATAATACTTTAGGATCGGAACACTTCGTTATAACATTTGATGTTATTATATCTGTAGAAAATCTATGAAATCACGATCCAGGTGATCGTATTCAATATCAGAATAACGGATTGGACAAAATTCTATCATGTCATGGAAAAAGGACAACTTAAGCACTGGTTCAGAATATGATTACCTGTGAAACTTTTATAGATAATCTGAAATATGCGTGTGAATCGAGTATCGATATATGAAATGATTCAAATAACTCCTTCAATAATCCTTGGTAGAATCAATCGTGCGCAGATGTAATAAAAAATAGAAAAACAGCCTACACTTAATATCTGTCTAAAAATATCCACTCCAGAAAATTCAATTTTCCTTTAAAGTTTATAGGCTATAGCAAAGCGCATTGTTAAAAATAGTAAATGTGAAAGTTAAAGATCTTTTTGCACTTCATTGTATAAAAATACTTCTGTAAAATTCATCTGGAAAAATATTATGAAATATCGGATTTCTTCAGTCATTCATGCAATTGCAAAGGGTTCATGGGACCAAGAATTCTTTCCTAAAATAGCTCGAGGAGTTTTGTTTCCTTCATTGTATATTATTTACTAGCGCCGACTTTGAAAATTCCTGAAAGGATTCAATTTGTAAATTCGCCAATATACAGATGATATAGTTTTTCAATCTATTAACTCTAACCTCACAAATAATGAACACGATCTTGAAGAGACTTAAATCGATTAAATCCTCTCGTAGCTCTATGGCATTTTCTTTCTATGTCCAAATCAGTAACCTGTTATCTCACGAATAAGTAAGTCAATCTTCCAAATCGACTTAAATTAGGTGATATGAGATTTCAAAACTGCAAAACAGCCAAATTTTTAGGTTTTTTCGTGATTACCAAGTTACTCAGGAGAGAACAAGTCTCCTTCATGAAATGCAGTGCTGAAAAAAGATTGCAAATACTGAGGTATGTGTGCCACAATTGCTGGAGATCTGACGAATGTATTTCTATACTATTTTATCGAAGTTTTATAAAATCTGTTTAGACTTCAGTAGTGTATTCTATAAAAGTGCTTCAAAACATAATTTGGCCTGTTCAGACATTATACAAACAAAATCCTTGAAGCTATGTATTGGTTTACTTAAAAGTACAAATTATGAAGTTTTTTTTTCAGAACCGGCATAAATTCCATTACAATATACGTAAACTTGTGATATTAGTAGGAAAATTCTTTTTGAAGAGGAAATAATCAATTCCTAATTTAATCATGATGCAATTCACAATTTATTTCTACTCACATTGACCCACAAATTCTGGATCGTGAAAAAAATCCAATGTTAGTGCCCTATTATAGCGTTATTTTTAGTTATTCGATGAATTAATTATAGATTCGAAATATCCGGTTTTCACCATAGACTTTGAACTTTTTAAGACAAATTTCAATTGGTTATCTCATCCTACCAAATGCATATGAAATAAAGGATTTCTCCGATTTTGTCAACAATTATTTTTCAGAACATCATAAGTTATATACTGATTCTTCAAAATGAACTTCTTCAACTGGAGTTGCAGTATTTGATCCATTCCTGAGAATCTTGGAACACTTCACTTTGAACAAGCATTACTCTTTTTTTATGGTGGACTGTTTGCTATCAAGTTCTCCCGCGAGTTCATCCTGCAGCATTGATTTAAATTACAATCTGACAAGAGTACCTACTTATTGTATCAGATATCCAGAGTGCTTTATCATCTTTGAGTCATCTCAATTTCGATACCTCCTTTACACCGGTACATAAAAAAAACATCTAACTGAATATTTTAAACAGTTGGAAAAACGAATATCACTAGAATCAAGGAGAAGGTTTTCATAAGTGCATTCAACTAGTATCTACTATCATTTGAAGAGTGATATACAAATGTCAGAAATAGAATAGATTTTGTTCGTACTATTTCCCATATTGTCATCAGTCATAATATATGCCCCGCCTACTTATACAAAATACAAGTTAAGGGTAACCCTCAGTGTGATTATGGCGATTATGGTACAGCTGATCATCTTAAAATGACGTGTAGTAAGTTTTGGCATTGTAACGTTGTTGCTCGCGCACCAACGTTAGTACTGCGCCAGCTGGTTATTCCACTGGAGGAGCAAGCCACTGCCTATATAAGCCGAGCATCGAGAATGCAGTTCTCGGGAGGTACTGACTCCTCTGAACTTCCTCCTCCTCCCAGGATGGGTATTGACCAGTCTGAATCCTTTCTGTTAGCAAGTAATGATTGCCGACAAAGTTCCTGAGATTGGGTATTGACCAATCTCTTCCCGTTCCGTCCGACAAGTATTGATTGTCGGATATCCTCGTAGGTTGGGTACTGACCAATCTATTTCCGTTCCGTCCGACAAGTATTGATTGTCGGAAATCCCCGTAGGTTGGATATTGACCAACCTATTCCGTTCCGCCCGACAAGTACTGATTGTCGGAAACCCTCGTAGGTTGGGTATTGACCAATCTATTACCGTTCCGTCCGACAAGTATTGATTGTCGGAGAATTTCGATAGACCGGGAGCCGACGAGCCTACAGCGGTCAACGAGGTTGTCCGGCCGGCAGCGACGAGACCAACCCCGGTCCCCGGAATCACGTCAAGCAGAATCGCGGACCTAAGAACGCAGAGATCCAGCACATCACTACACTTCGCTCTTTCCTCGACTGACAAAGGACTGCCTGCGCACTGGAGGTGCGGTCGACGCAGCGAAACGAGACCAGAGCAGAAGCAAATGCGCGCTGGGTCATACTATTTAATTATTTGATTTCTGTTAATAATTTACTGTAAATAAACTTGTATATAACTAAAAGATACCTTTTTTATAATTCAGGAGAACCGACACGAAAAGTCCGTTACAGCTTTTTGAATGAATTGAACTGTCGTATTAAGTTTGACAACCATATTCACTAAATTTATTTCTCAGTCTGAATAGTATGAGGGTGCAGTATTGGTTTGAATATATAAAGTTTTCAAATCAATCATCAAATCAAATATGCTTCATTGTCTCAAAATTTTACATTTTATTGACAAATCGAAAAAATAGTAACTAAATAATGTAAAACATAAAAATAAACACACAACAATCAAAAAATATACGAACTAACACGTTGAGTGCCAACTACGAGTAAACTCGTAGTAGACAATTCCGTCAGAGGTGCCAGCTACGAGATTACTCGTATTTTGCATCGTGTCGTTAAAATTCAAGTACGATTATCTTCGTGGTAAATACAGGCTAATGGGGGGTGCCTGGCCTACGGGACAGGTATAAGAGTTTCACACATGGCTTGGTTGGTAGAACATTTTATTAATAAAAAACTATTACAAAAAAAAGAAAAATTTTGATTTTTTTTAAACATGGTAGTTCTTGAAACAATTTTCAACACATAATGCCGGTTTTTCTTCGCAAATTGGGCAGAAATAGCGGCTTTCATGTCGTGTTTTATTTTTTGTGCATTGTCTGCAAGGTTTCGTTGGACGTGTCTTCTTTTCTGTAGGAGGTAAAGCTTCCAAGTAATGAAATTCCCCCCTTCTTGGCCTTTTCGTCGGATTTTCCATGTTTTCTCCGATCAACGATTGAACGAATTACTCTCTAAATTGTAATGAGGTGATTTTGGAATGCGTTACATGGCAGAAAAGAATATAGGCATTGTGAATATACATTTCAAAAATATGAATCGCCACCTTTTTTGGCCACCTAATTGTTTTTCTCAGTGCCGAATAATATGACAGCATTTGATCTGAACGATCGACGCCAGACATTCCATTATTATAATCACTAATAATGTTAGGCTTTAGGGAGGCCTTTCCATTACGATTACGTATTTCTACCATATCAACTTTGTGCATATTTGAAATTACAAGAACATCTCTTTTATCTTTCCATTTGCAGACCACAACAGACTGTTTTCGCTTCCAAGTTAGTTCCCCCTTTTTCAACTTTTAGTTTGTTACAACTTTTGGATTACCCTTTCTGTTGCTCCTCAATGTACCACAGACATAAGTCTTTTTAGATGTCAGGATATTAGTAAGGCTTACAGAGTTATAAAAATTATCCATATGTAATATATATCCTTTATTTAGATAGTCTTCCATTAGGTATAGAACTACCTGGGTTGCATGACCCATATTTGGATCTGGGATTTCCGCTTTTCCACAATAAATTTTAATTTTTTGGATAAGGCCATTAGATTCACATAATTTATAAAACTTTACACCATATTTATGTTTCTTGTTTTTGATGTATTGGTGAAAGAACAGGCGCCCCCGCCATAACATCATTGACTCATCAATAGATAATTTTTTATTTG
This sequence comes from Cynegetis impunctata, assembly GCA_030704885.1. NCBI lineage: Eukaryota > Metazoa > Arthropoda > Insecta > Coleoptera > Coccinellidae > Cynegetis > Cynegetis impunctata. The sequence goes on along the minus strand of JARQZK010005109.1, from coordinate 432,109 downwards.
GAATGTAGTTTTTCCGCATAATGTCGTTGAAATGAGTTATTACTGGGCGTACCTTATGTAGTCGGTCATTTGATGGTTTAGAATTATCGGCGAAGTGTAAAAAACGTAATATAACAACAAAATACAAGTTCAGTTTACTTTCCGCATAAAACGAGCGTAAAACATTTAGCAAAAATGTAAAGGGACAATGATGCGCGAGTTACAACTGCCGCCAAGTCACTAAAATCAAGCTAGCACAAGATTCACCGCGCGGCGCCTCTCCGCACTATTGCTCGCGGCACACGATTGGCTGATCGCAATCGCCTGATCTCACGAGTTAACTCGTAGTTGGCACATAGAAACAAATTTTCGTATACAGGTGCCAAATACGAGATAACTCGGAGGGTACTTTTTTGCAAAAATATAGCTCAGGTACTACTTCAGATGATTGCTTGATGGTATTTACACCTAAACCGATTATAAAATATAGTTTTTCAACATTGGTATACTGGACCCAATCAACGGAAATCTCTCTGGCAGTCAACGTGCTAAACAATGTAATACCTAGAAATAAAAATCACACCACATTTCCTTAAAAAATACATAAAAACTTCACAATAAATCCTCCTCAATCGAAGCTGGTGCCTATGTTATTCAATTTGGTCATATTTATCAATCAATGCTGAGAATAGTAGTCCTCTATAGAGTAATGAGGTCTATCAAGAAAATAAGATTTTGTTCGTCTCCGAAAATTGGCCAAGGAAGTTATAGGTTTTATTTCCTCAGGAAGGTGATTGTTAATTTTCTTAGCATTGTAAATGATGAACTTTTTTGTTCATTCAGAGGAAGGAATAGGCTGATGAACATGATCTCTCGAAGATCTGGTGGAATACCCGTGCGTACACCAAGGGTACACCAAAGGTACAGCATGAAAATACTTATGAATCAAGCAATAATTTTTAGGTCTCTGTATAATCTCTCTTATTTCAGCTATCGTTATTTATCCTACTAATTTTTCTCGTGCTCATTTTCCTTCTATCCGTGGCTTGATTAATGTACGTGTATAAATAAATAGTAAAGTCGCCTTGATGAGCCCTTAGAAGCAACGTGTCCTAGTGTTTCTTTTCGCTCGTAATTAATTGGGTCTGATATACTGAAGACGTATCTTGTTCAAAATTATGTTCGCTAATGATTTCCATCCTGGCCGTAATACGAGTTTTAAAGAAATAACTCTGGCGGAACACAGGTTAATTTTGAACATTTATTTTGGTAAATTCCATGAGCGGGCATGGATATAGTAGGTAGAAATCAAGAGTGCTGTATCATGAATTTTATGTAATACATATATATATATATATATATATATATATATATATATATATATATATATATATATATATATATATATATAAGGAAAAGAAGGGCATCAATATCGACGGCACCTATATAAACCACCTGAGATTCGCTGACGACATCGTACTGATAAGCAGCGACTCAGAGGAGCTGAAGGATATGCTGGAGCAACTCCACAAAGTATCAGCAAAGGTTGGTTTGAAGATGAACCTTCAAAAGACAAAGATCTTAAGCCCGGACGCTCTCCAGATTTCGGTCGAGAATCATATCCTAGAAGCTGTAGAACACTACATCTACCTTGGTCACAGTATCAAACTGGGCAAAGAAAACCAGACCACCGAAATAACAAGAAGGATAGGACTAACATGGGCAGCATTTGGGAAGCTCGGCTTCATCCTCAAAAACCCAGCTATGCCTATCAATCTAAAACGGAAAGTGTACGAATCCTGTGTACTACCGGTAACAACATATGGCCTGGAAACCACCGCGCTCACCCAAAAAAGTGCCAGTAGGCTAAGGACAAGCCAAAGAGCCATGGAGAGGGCAATGCTGGGAATCAGTCTCAGAGACAGAGTGCGCAACGTAGAGATCCGAAGGCGCACTAAGATCATAGATGTAGTGGCGCGGATTGCTGGCCTGAAGTAGCGATGGGCAGGACACATCGCAAGACAGGACGGCACGAGGTGGCCGAAAAAGATCGTTCAGTGGAGACCCAGGAGAACAAGTCGGAGTGTAGGAAGACCGCAACGGAGGTGGATGGATGACATCAAGAAGATTGGGGGGAAGAATTGGCTACAAGTAGCGTCAAACAGAGCGACATGGAAAGATCTGGAAGAGGCCTACATCCAGGAGTGGATGGAGACGGGCTGAGAATGATATATATATATATATATATATATATATATATATATATATATATATATATATATATATATATAAGTAATTAATACGAATTCAGATCAAATTCAATGCGTATGGATAAACTTTAAATAAGCGCCAAGAGACTTGATAGTGGAAATATATAATAAATAAATAATTTTAAAAGAGAAAAACAATTAGGTATGTGGGATGTTTCACAATATGTTCGAATCGCTGGCCGTTCACTTTCAAGCTCTTCAAAATGTAGACGTTGACTGATTTCGACGTGGCAGATCTGATTTCAAAGCTTCAAATATTTGGGTAATACTTTGTAACAATTCGTCTCTCAAACGCACACCAAAAATAATAAGCAAATTCATAAAAACTTCTTTGAATAGTTTTGTTTTATCGTTTTTGAAGTTATTTGGAACTACTGAGGTGTCAAAAATATCGATATTACTAGTAGATTGTCACAACGTTATAGTCAAATGGTGATCATGGCATGCTGACCAAATACCGTATGAGGACACAATGTACAAGGAACATTTTCACAAATAAATGCTAATAAGTCCGAAACCTGACTAGTAAGGTATGAGTATAATATAAATAGATAAAGAGAAAACTCTATCAGCTTTTCGAATTTCCAATGATATACAGGGCATTCCATTTGAAATAATCAACTTTTAGTCACTTTTTCAAGCAAACAAAATAACAGAATTTTTTTACCACCCTGTATTGAAGTAACGCAGATAAGACTGAAGTATAGGAAGCGCCCAAATATCACCAACCTCCCAACCTCCCAAACTTCAACCCAAATTTCGATATCATAGTATTTCTCAACTCTAAGATATCAGCGTTTTAATAGGTCCTGATTTCCGAAAAAAAAATGAAAATAATTTTTATTTGGAAAACGGAAAACAGATAGGTATAGGTAAATACCATGAAAAGTTATTGGAAAATTGTAAGTGATTCTAAAGATTATATTATATACAGGGTGTTCTATTTCAAAATCAAAGTTGCTACTACTTTCTAATAGAATTGGCAACACTGCATTACCAGAAATATGTAAGTGAGAATGTCAGACTATGCCCTCCATTGAATTTTCAAAGTGAGTCGTCGTATGGTTCACCAGAAACGTCTAATGTGCCATCCACCGTGATTCACCCTGTATATATATATATATATATATATATATATATATATATATATATATATATATATATATATATATATATATATATATATATATATATATATATATCTATATATATATATCTATATATATATATATATATATATATATATATATATATATATATATATATATATATATATATATATATATATATATATATATATAAGAGTATATATTTATATATATATAATATGCAAAAAAAAGAAACTAAAAATGTAGAAACCTTGAAGATAAATTTTTTTTTCTACTCCCGTATGTAAATTACTAACGTCACACATCGATAAAAATGTGTAAAGCGTCATTTCACGAATCGGTGTGTGAAGTGCCATGCTTTTCTTATAGGATTTATTTCACGCACTGGTGCCATAAGAGTCAATACAAATTCACACACCGGTCGCTGGTCTAGGTAGCGGTGGCGAGAGAAATTGACAAATATGACAGTTCCCGCAGAGTGAAGTTCAGAGTTACATCAGTTAATAGACCGTAAGTAGTAATTAATTACCCTCTGAATTAATAAATAGTACGACGAAATTTTGATTTAAACCGATTAGCCGTGTATTTCACGCAAATTCCTGATGGACAGCATTAAAGTACTCCCATCAACTTCTCCAAATATAACGTTAGCAGCCAGTGAAGCAAGTTCATCGTTATTGCCACAAAAATCGTTGGGAATTTACGAAAACACTTTGGAAAAGTTTATGCAATGGCGCAATACAAACAACGTCCAATCATTCTCCGAAAGGGTAATATTAGCCTACCTATCTGAATTATCAACAAAGGTTAAATCTTCTACCTTATGGAGTCACTACTCAATGTTGAAAAGCACCCTTAGTGTTAAGTACAACGTACAAATTGGTGATTATCCGAAAGTTCGCGCTTTCTTGAAACGGAAAAACGAGGGATACATTCCTAAAAAATCACGCGTTTTGGAAAAGGAACACGTATTAAAATTTCTCAAAGAGGCACCCGATGAAAAATATTTATTAACCAAAGTAAGTCCATTTGTATAAATATCGATAAATACTAATCTTTAAATTTTTAGCTTATTTTGTTGTTTGGGGTAGCTGGAGCCCTGCGCAGAGATGAGCTCTATAAATTAAAAATGGATGACATCCAAAATTTGGGAACAGTTCTTATTGTGTCAGTTAATGATACGAAGACTAAGGTTTCTAGAAAATTTACTGTTACTGAATACTTGGACATATATCACAAATACGTGGCTCTTCGTCCCAAGGATTATGCCGAAAATAAATTCTTTATTAATTATCAACGAGGGAAATGTACTCGGCAAGTGATTGGTATAAATAAGATAGGAAAAGTCCCTTCAGAAGTTGCCACATTTTTGAAACTCCCCAATCCCAACGAATTTACCGGGCACAGCCTACGGCGTTCATCTGCGTCTTTATTAGTCGAAGGTGGAGGAGATCTCCTAACGCTAAAAAAACACGGCGGCTGGAAATCATCCTCAGTGGCAGAAGCCTACGTGGAAGAATCCCTAACTAAAAAGATAGATGTCTGCAATAAAATCTTAACAACTGAGAATAATCGTAGTTATGTTGTCAATACCAACAGTACAAGCAGCACTAATTTTGTAGAGAAAGAGAAAGTAAATGTACATTTTGACAATTTACAAAATTGCAATATAACTGTTCATAATAATTATTATTGTAATAAAGAAAATTAGTCAAATTTTCCTTTAATTCAATCTCTAAGTAAAAGGTCGTAGAAAAAGTATAGTGTGCACCACGTGCGTGAAGACTTTTTTACGATCGTGCGGATTGTGAAACTCGCCTGCGGCTCGTTCCACAAACTTCCACACTCGCGTAAAAAAGTATACTTCACGCACTAGATACACAATATACTATTACGGAAAAAAATATTAGATGATGATATTCTGAGAAATAAAAGGAAACTCATGCATAACATGAAAAACTTTGACAAACACAAGGACCAGGCAATTCCTAGATTACTCAGTCAATCGAAAATTCGATTGTTGATAATCATTTAAGACAAAAAAAATCTCTGAAGATATGGTACAAAAAGATAGTAGTTTTGAAACGGTTCATTGTAAAAAAGTTACAAAAGAAAAGGAATCCAGAAATTATTGGAAATAACTCTATGCTAAAAGGGGTACAAAAATGGTTTTTAATTAGTTGAATAATCAATTAGAAAACACCTGATAGAAAATGATATTAAACAGCATGAGGTATGGAATAATCCATTATTATTTGCAAATAAATTGGAAATTGTGTGAATGAAATAAATCTAATTATCAATGATGAAAACGATATCATCTATGTGTGTGTGTGTGTAAGCGAGCATTGGAAATCCAAATATCAACTCTAACTATGAAATATAAGGTTTCAACGTGATTTCGCCTTACTGTCGTGATGAAAACGAGCATAAGGGCTCTGCAATATATTGTACATAAATTGTGAAAGTGACAGAACGACCAGAGATAAGTAAACTGTCAAAAATGTTTTGAGTAGAGCAGTGGAGTTGATTTCTAGTGAAATAAAATAATAATAATTTTAATTTACAATAATGGATCAAATATGATCCAACAAGAAAAGTGTGAAGTATGTATAGCTGGAGATTTTAATATAAATATAAGTGTTGATTCGAATGACAAATGTAGAAGAAGCTACTTTTTATTTTGCTATGATAAAGTCTACTTCTAAAGACTGCACAGCATAGATTGTTCTAACAAACTTCGAGAAAAGTGATTTCGAAATTATAAATTACAAATCATCTGATAACCGACAAAGACTGAAAACCAATTTATATTCTAAAGGTGAAAACGCTATTCACCAGAGGTTTTTCAATACCTATATAAAATAAAATTTTCAAACAGAAAAGGAGAATAAGATTGGTAATTCAATTATACTATTGATGAAAATGATGCAAACAAACAATTTTAAATATTTATGTCCTTGTTCAAAACTACATTTAACAAATGCTTTTCTTCAGTATATTATTATGAACATAGAGCGGATAAAATTAAAATTGAGATAAGGTATTCTGTACATTCTAAAAAGCTATAATGATAGATATGTTACACAATATAATAGTGATGAGAAAAAATACAACCCGCTTTTCAGAAAAACAAAACAAAAATTAATATATATATAATATATATATATATTTATTTATATATATATATATATATATATATATATATATATATATATATATATATATATATATATATATATATATATAAATAAATATATATATATATATATATATATATATATATATATATATATATATATATATCGCTTCTTCCTCCATTGATTTTTTAATCAATTTTATTCAAATTTCTGTTTTGTTCGTAGGGGGGTCATTGGCGTAGAATCTGATGGGATTGAATGATATTTCATTGTTGGTTATGAATACAATCATTTAACTGCTTTTTTTCTGAAATACCTTCATGTGCACGTACATAAAATAACACAATGTCATCTTCAAAACTGAAAAATAATATATGTGTGATATATGCTATTTATGCAGCATCTGTGTTGCTTATCTGGAATGATATTTCATACAGATTTTTTGTTTTGAAGGCATCAGCCAATATAAAATCTGTTCATTCTGGAAAATATGGAATATTTTATTCGCTAGACCTGAATAAAAATGAATCCCAAGCATTTCTCATATTTTCCAAATGCATGTATTTCATATAAGGAACGTAAAAATATGCTGAGAAGAAACAGTTTTTCGAAATCTGGAGTGGTTTAGAAAAATAGTTTTACACTTCTTCAATTATATCTCTCTCATTTGTTTTTGGAGTCTTTCTCAAAAATTCTGGTCATGTTATTTATTACTGTCATCGAAAAATATATTTTTGTTATATTTTCATTACCACAGTTATATGAAGTTTCAACAACGCCGTGCTGTTGAAATTTGATCAATATTTTCATTTATCAGATGAAGTCATGTCACTTTTTGCAATGCGTTCATATTTTCATATCTATATAGAAGAAGGCAGCGAAATATATCGGAAAAAATTCAATAACTTCATTCAATTTTATCTCATAACCCTCTTCAGAATTTCTACGATTCAATGATTATGCGAAAAAGGTTTCAAATAGAATAAAAACAACCATTTCACCGAAATGCTTCATACGGTTTTCTGCCTATAAAATTTTGTCACAGACAATAAGTTGAATAAGGTAATGGAATTCAATTTTCTGCGTGTAAAGAGAAAGGACCTGGGCCTGGTTACTCAGCGAAATGGCTTTGATTCGATTCGATGAAATTTGTGTTAAAATGAGATTTCAACACTCATGGAAGAGAAAACGACTAAGAATTTTCTAAAGGCAAATGAATAAGCTGATTTCAATATATATATATTATATATATATATATATATATATATATATATATATATATATATATATATATATATATATATATATATATACTCAACGACTTTAAATTCGATCCATCCAAAATAAAGATAAAATTTAAAGCTTGATAACTTTTTTCTGTTATTCCGATTTAAATGATTTATTTTTTAAATTGTACATAATGGCATCAGTTATAACTGACTTCTTTCATTTCTACGAAAAAAGGCATACTTATTGATATATACCGAAAAATAAAGATGTATGTTTTTTCACTTTGGTTTGTAACACCCTGTAGAGAAATTTTGCAATTTTATCTCGACTGAAGAAGATTTTTGGCGGAGTCTGATTTATTCTTAACATTTTTCTTTTTTTATTCGTCTCGATATCTTTAACGGTTCAAGAGATATGAATTATTGTAAAAACCACTACACATTTAATACAAAGTCTTTAGTTAAATCAATTTAAAACTTAGGGTGCTATGGCTTTGTAAACTGAGTCATATCTTGACAGTTGTCATGATACATATCTTCGGTGTTTAAATTTTGTGTGTCGTTATGGTTCTTTCACTTACTGATGCAGCAAGAGCAGTGGCTTTAGTAAATGATGGAAGGTCGCAGTATCATGCTGCTACAGTTGTAGGATGTACAAGATCTAGTGTTCAGAGAGCCGTGGCATATTTGAATGAAACTGGCAATTTTTCGAGACGAATAGGATCTGGCAGAAAACGACGTACAAATACCCGAGATGATCGTTTTTTAACTCTAAATGTGTTACGTGATAGCACTACCACTGCTGTTAGGGCAAGAAATCGTTTGGAAGAGGTACGACAGATAAACGTAAATGAAATAACTGTTCGGAGACGATTAAAGGAGGCGGGTTTACGGTCTAGACGACCCGCAACTGGCCCAGAGTTGACTAGAAATCATATGACAGGACGTCTTCGATTTGCTCGGGAACATCGCGATTGGGGCTTCGACGAATGGAGTAACATCTTATTTTTCGACGAGTCAAGGTTTTGCCTAAGATCTACAGATGGTCGTCAGAGAATATATCGTAGATCAGGTGAGCGCTTCAAACAAAACCATTTATCTACAAGAATCAATTTTGGTTCTGTAATGGTATGAAGTGTCATAAATATGGAAGCTCGAACTGAGTTAGTAATCGTTGATGGAGGAACCATGACGGCTGATCGATATATTAGGGATATCTGAGTACCACACGTCATTCCTTTTGCACCTTTCATTGGAAACAACGTCATGCTGATGCAAGATAATGCTCGTTCTCACATTGCAAGAGTTGTTACACAATACTTGAAACCTAGAACAATTAAAAGAAGCACTAACTGAAGAATGGACTCAAATCGATCAAAATCAGATTCGACGCCTCTTTCAAGGAATGTCAAGGCGTATGGAGGCAGTTATTCGAGCTCGTGAGGATAATACCCGCTATTGTTGTTTTTATTACTTAATATTGTTTTGTTCTTTACCTTATGCTGTATTTTTCTAAAAATTAATAAAATGATAACAAAATGTGTAGTGTTTTTCATAAAAATTCACATCTCTTGAACCGTGAAAGATATAGGGACCAATAAAAAAGCAAGATGTTGAGAATAAATCAGAATTCGCAAAAAGCTTCTTCATTAGAAATAAAATTGCAAAATTCCTTTACAGGGTGTTACAAATCTGAGTAAAAAAACATACATCTTTATTTTCCTGTTTATATCAATACGTATACTCTTTCTCGGAAAATTGAAAAAAGTCAATTAAAACTGATGCATTTATCTACAATTTAAAAAATAAATCACTCAAATTGGAATACCAAAAAGAAAGGTAATAATACTTTAAATTTGATCTATAGTTTGAATGGATCGAATTCAAAGTCGGTGAGTATAGACATATATATATATATATATATATATATATATATATATATATATATATATATATATATATATATATATATATATATATATATATATATTTATATATATACATCTATCGGGCAAAAGTAAAGCAACACTTTCGAAAAATGAAAGAAATCTCGATTTTATAATATGGAATGCATGATATCGTATTTGAATATATTGTGTCTTAAATATGAAAGTTGGCTGCTGTTATCGGCGGCAACAGCTTTTCCCAACAATCGAAACAAATGAAATATAATTGATATAAACTTTAAAATACTGTATTGTGACGCGTCAAAAGTAAAGCAACATTTTGATAATTTCCTAAAAAATAAAGGTTTTAGTGAAAGTGATGGTAAAAATATTTATTTTATGTTTAATTAATATTTCTGTGTTGGATTAATCATGCCAAGAGGTATTTCTATTTCGAAAGAATTAAAGCAGAGAGTAGTGACTGCACACTTGGAAGCCACATCACAAGTCAAAATTTCAAGACGATTTGTTTTACCCAGATACAGTGTATCCAAAATAATTTCAAGCTATTATGAAAGGGGACATTTAGAGAATCTACCGAAATCGGGAAGGCCAAGGAAGACAACGATTTGGACAGATAGACGCATTAAAAGAATTTCTCAAAACGATCCCTGAATGTCTGCACCTAGAATTATTGCTGAAATTCCCGAAATAATGATTAGTCCACGAACAGTTCAAAGAAGGTTGGTAGAAGCAAAGTTATTTAGCAGACAACCGGCTAAAAAGCCGCTTATTTCGGCAAGAAATAGAGTGGCTAGGCTTGAATTTGCACGACGACATTTAAATTGGACGGTAGACGATTGGAAAAAAGTTTGAAACACGTTATAAAATTTTTAATTCTAATGGAATGAAGCGTGTAAGATGGCCAATCAACACAAGGGTTAATCCCAAATACGTTACACCCACAGTTAAACATGGTAAAGGAAGTTTTTTTCTATGGAGTGTTTCTCATGGAATGGTGTGGCTCCATTAAACTTCATTAATGACACTATGGATCGATTTGTATATACAATGCCAATATAATGCAAAATTTAATGATGCCTTATACAGAGTGGGAAATGCCTTTCCTTTTCATTTTTCAACAGGATAACGATCCAAAGCACTGTTCACGAATTATTCAAGAATGGTTTCAAGAAAATAGCGTTCAGGTTTTGCAGTGGCCGGCACAATCACCAGACCTCAACCCCATTGAAAATATATGGGAAGAAGTTGAGCGTGGTATTCGTACACAATTTTTTACAAATAAACAATCTTTGGTGAATAAAATCAATGAAGTTTGGACAAACCTTTCCGAAGACACTGTTCAAAAATTGATTGTGCCAATACCGCGACGTTGTCGGCAAGTAATAAATAATTATGGATATTCTATTAACTATTATCTTAATACCTATAGCTATTGTAATTATTCAATGCGTTTAATGTTTTTTTATCGTAATATATGAAATAAAATACTGTTGACTCAATTTGTTGCTTTACTTTTGTCGCACTTCAATTCATCGATTTTTATAATTATAAATATTTGTCTCCCTCCATTTTGTTTGAATTTGTCCAAAATATTGTGGTATGTTACTTATATTATGAGGATAACAGCCCAGGATTACAATAATAATAAATTAATTATTTAATTCAAAGACATAAAAGCACTTTGTTGCTCTGTTTTTGTCCAATAGTGTATATATAAATATATATATATATATATATATATATATATATATATATATATATATATATATATATATATATATATATATATATATATATATATATATATATATCTTCTTCTTCTTCTTGTGGTGCCGTACCCGGTTTAGGGTGTGGCGACCTCTCTACAACTACTCGTGCTGTGCGTGATACTGCGATACACGAATAGAAGGGACCTACAGTTTTAAGACTGTTCCGAACGTCTTTACAGAGAGGCTTCACTAGGCAGAATACTGCTCGATGGTTTGCTATTGCCTTCCGAGAGGTGGTTCCGCATAAATTTGTTGTTCCGGCCGGGATTCGATCCAGCGACCTTCTGTTCAGTAGCCCAACGCACTGACCACTGAACTTCGGAGCCACATATATATATATATATATATATATATATATATATATATATATATATATATATATATATATTAAAATATTAAAATTTTTTTGACATTTATTGATTTGAAAAAATTTGAATAGTTGAAAAAGACTACTATGTTTCATCAAAAAATTTTTCGGCTGTAGTCGTTCTCTGTTATTTATAACGTGCTATTTAGTCCAATATTAATATTCAAATCTGTTATAATCAGATGGTAATCTGTGGTAAAACCACAGAAACCTTTAACCACGTAATGTTCGAAATAGGTTCAAATTTTTTTGATTTTGAAAAGTCAAAGAATAGGATACCATTTATCTTTTTTTCAAAATTTTGTTATTACGGCTGTGGCCGTCTTAAGTTATTAATTACGTGCTATTTAGTCCAATATCAACAGTCAGGTCTGTTGATATTAGATGGGAAGGGAACCACAGAATCCTTTACCCACGTATTGTACAAAATAGGTTTAATATATTTGATTGTTGAATTTGTCTTTAAAAAGACATTTCTTGTAAGTTTGGAGATCACATGTTCTATACTATACTTTCTTTATAAAAAAATTGAAATTTTTGATGAAACATAGTAGTCTTTTTTAACTATTCAAATTTTTTCAAATCAATAAATGTCAAAGAAATTTCAATATTTCAAAAGTTTCGAAAGAGCCACTAATGTCGTGGCGAAACGTCAACTTTTTAATAAAATCGAGTTTTTTGAGACTTACCAAGCCTGTTATTGCTAATAATCATCAAAAAGTTGAAAATAGTTCACAGGCAACAACAATTCAAATATATATATATATATATATATATATATATATATATATATATATATATATATATATATATATATATATATATATATATATATATATATATATATATATATATATATATAAACCAAAGTTGCTTTCGTAATTATTTTCAGAAACCATAATTAAGACTGAGGCAGACGACTGATTATAAATGAAGCTGGTTTCAATTGTTCAGGTTCATAATTTTTTATTTCTCTCACAGAAAGATTATTTCTAACACAAACATATCTTCATTCAAAAGAAAACAAAATTATATTGAATTTCTCTTTATCACACTAAGAAATGAAAAGAAGACCCTCTTATAGACTAATAGCTAGTTCGTGCAATACTAAACAAATATAATTTGACTGAGATTGAGTTCAGTAAAATAGTTTTTTTACAAAATACTCTGCATTCTATTCATGTACCGCAACTATTTATAGATAGAGCAATATGTTAAATCGTATAAACAGGTTATAATAATTGAAAAATTTATTTCGAATATTATATAAGAAATTTGGATCTGGTACATATCAGTTAGCGAAAATGTTATGTGGAACCCACAACATTTGGCAAGGTGCGAAATATTTCTCTCTGAATCAAGTTGTATACTAAATTTCATTGATGGATAAGCAAACTCATGAAGTTGTTCATGTAACTTGTACTTCACAATTTCAGTTTTGAATCCATATTTAACGCACATTTAGAGGGAAAACAAAATGGGCATTTTGAAACTTTTGAAGTGAAATAATTTTCTTTCATTTATTTGATTGTTGACAAACTTTTTTTCAATGAAACTCACTTTTCTTCAAGGGGTTCACTGAATTTTATTTAATCGATTGAAGAAGTTTTTTGTTCACAAGAAATTCAACAGTTAAACTCATATCTGTAAACTAACTAAAATACTTCTATCAATCACTTTACAAAATAAAATCAATATCGCACAAAACAATAACAACTGTTGAGACCAAGTAATAAAGAACAGATAATCATAAATGAATCAATTTTCAAAATGTGTTGATAAATCCACATACAGTGCTTGTAATGAAATATCGGTAGAACACATATAAACTTCGAAAAATGTATTAAGGAGCATAAGCGCTGCTTTAAAAACGATTAAAGAGATTCTATTAATCCCAGTGGGTTATAAAAAGAGAATTATACATTTAATATAGACTTCAATATTGCACATGGAGAGCATGTATGATGAAAAATTGAAAGAACAAATAGAATCAAAGTGAATATTTACAATATTTGATGTGAATAGATCAATATTTCTGGAATATTCTGGAAGGATTACCAACTCATTACCCAATCAGTTAATTGCGGATTATTATCTTATTCCTTACTCGAGTAATCTATAAGAAAAATTAGGGTACTAAGATTGCCTTTTTACAATTACAATAACTTATCATGATCCAAAGTTTCGATTAAAAACAATTGTCAATTTCAAATCTTCGGATGAAAACATTATAGTTAATGATACTTTCACTCATATTGGATTATAGACAACTTTGATGCATTTTAGTACACTCAATAGAGGCATCTTTCCAAAATATTAGCAATGAAACTTGAGATAACTCAAAAGACTAAATCAAAAGTTCGGTTGGGTGATAAATATTTGTCTAGTATTCCTGGAAGTTCTCGAAGTCGCGTTTCGGCTTCTAAACTCATAAAGAGATATTCAAAGTTATGTGGTGCCAAAGAACTACAATACTCAGAAGAACCGAACTGAGAAAATATACTGCTACCAAATGTGGCAAAGCTAAAATAAAATGGCATGAAAAAATTCACTCAGAATGCAATAGAGTTTGAATTCCGTAAAATACATTGCATGCACATTAGAGATTCGAGAAAATGCATAAGGCAACGAAGAGCATAAATATATAAGTAATCAGATCGATGGTTAATATTCAAGTGCTTGTTCAAAAGATAAGAATAGAGGTAAGTCTTTCTTGTTCTAGTATGTATATATATATATATATATATATATATATATATATATATATATATATATATATATATATATATATATATGTATATATATATATATATATATAACTTTTTGATAATTATTAGCAATAACAGGCTTGGTGAATCTCAAAAAACTCTATTTATATTTAATCAAAACAAAATAATTCAACAAACCATAACATCTCATCTTTTAGACAAAATCTAAATATCTAGAATTTTCATTTTTTCTAACAAGAAAGTATAGTTAAGAACATGTATTTTTGAACACAAATCCAAGAATCAAATATTTTAAACCTATTTTGTACATTACGTGGGTGAAGGTTTTTGTGTTTCCCCTCCCATCTAATATAAATGTCGTGGCGAAACGTCAACTTTTTAATAAAATCGAGTTTTTTGAGATTTACCAAACCTGTTATTGCTAATAATCATCAGAAAGTTGATAATAGTTCACAGGCAACAACAATTCAAATAAATAATTATATATATATATACATATTTATATATATATATATATATATATATATATATATATATATATATATATATATATATATATATATATATATATTTATATGTGTGTGTGTATTTATCGCAGTTTCTAGTTCTTTCATATTCGCGGCAGTCAGCAAAAGGACTGTATCATTTGCAAACATTTGGAGCTGATATTAAGGTACTTAATATCCGTACTTGCGTATAACAGGTATAATATGGGCCCCAAAACAGATTCTTGGGGAACCCCTATGTTAACTTCTGGAAAGCCCATAATACATTTCAGCTTATAAAGTATTCTTGTTATATCCACAGTATCAAATGCTTTTTCTAAATCTATCAATATAGACAACTATCACATTATTATTCATTTGTTTTTGTATATATTCCAATAAGTCAACTGTTGCACCAAGCGTGCTGAAATTTTTTTGGAAATCATACTGTCCTTCATCGAAAATCTAGCTTTTATTTATGAAATGTATGATTCTTTTTTTTAATAACCTTTTCTGCAATTTTTGAAAACGTTGTCAAAATTGATATTGAGCGATAATTAAAGTCTTCCTTATTTCCCTTCTTATGAACAGGAATCATCCTTGCCATCTTAAGTTCTGTCGGAAACATTCCATCTTGTAAAACCTTATTGGATGTTACCAATTTGATCTATATTGACCAATATGCCCGTTCTCGTTATAATATCGAGTCCTGGAACACTAGTATTGTTTAATTCATTAGTTTTTTTTTCATTTCATTTATGTCGGTGGGTTCTTTCGATAGATGTTTTTTTTCCTGGAATTCTTCAGAACCGGTAGTATTTTGTGCGAGTCTTGATCCTATTGTTGAGAGGCGCTTATTCGTTCCACATTTGAATCTCGAATTTCATGAATTTTGTTCCTATTTTTGGCTTTGATGTTGTTTAGTTAATTCAATACTGTTCAGGTTTTTCATGTATTTCCTTTGGATGAGTTCAGTTTTTTCGGCATGTATTAGTTTCAGTATTTTTCTCAGGTTGTTTGCTTCATTTTTTCAGATTTTTGAAGCCTCTTTCTGTATAATTGCTTAGGAGTATCTTCCATCTTCCATACATTTTGTCCTTTTTTTTATTACATCTATATATTCTTGCGTTATTCACTTATTACTAGTTTTCACTTTCAATATCCTCTCTTTGGTACATTATTTTTTGTATCAGTCAGAATATTTTCTAATTGTTTAAATGTTTCCGTTTAGTCTGCCCAATTTTCTCTGATAAAAGCTGTTGTCATTTTAAGCGTGTTCAAATTTTTAATAATAACTTTTTTCTTGTGTTATGATCTATTTTTTTTCTTTTCTACTTCGACAAACGTGAGCTTATGCTCAGAGATCATGTGATCACTGAGTATTATATTGGCAGTTTGGTTTCTATTTGTTATCACATGATTTATTTTAAAATGGCATAAATTTCCTATTATGGTTGCGGTTGCTATATTAGGTACATTTTGTACGAATATGCGTTGAATTTCTGCAGCACTCAAATTAGAGTATGTCACTACGAGACCTTCATAATAGAAATAGTTTCTCCATTTCATTGATAGTGACGAAGATTTCCGAAACGAAATGAATTGACCTGTTATGACCACAAATTTCCTTTCTTATATTATTAATGAACAGGAACAATATTTATATACTTTCACACACATACATATATATATATATATATAATATATACCGGGTGTCCACGGAAGGAGGCTCGCTCCTATAACTTTTTTGTTTTTGGAGATAATGAAATAAAATTTAGAGGATCTGTTTGAGGCATAAAACTGCATTTTTTGACAAGTAACTCAACTTCACGCAACTTCCGGTTTTTCGAAAGTGACATGAACTTTCGATTTTTAAATGGGACACCGGGCATATTTTTAGTTTTTTGTCTCCATATGACATTTAGAATACAACCATGTATCATTTGTTACTTTTTATAACCTTTTTTTAATTTTTTTTTTTCAAAATAAATTTTTATTCTAGAGGGCTATGGATGCATTCAAATAACTAATTTCGGTCCTAAAATGTATGTTAAAATACAACTTCACTGTTTTCGATCAAAATGTTCCAGCTATGTGAAGTTCAATTTTAAAACTTTTATTACTATTTTTTTTCAAATGGCAACATGGTGGCTCGTCGGGTTACAAAAAAAGATAATTTTATTACGATTAATTTGATACCACACTCTTGGTATTAGCTTGAAAAAAAACTTTCGATAAAAACCTGAAATCCCATAACCTTATAACTTTCTTTAAATGAAGAATCTTATTGAGATTAAAATTTTTGAAATCATCGAGTAGCCTGTGACCAACACAACTGAAACAAAATAAGTCCAAAGCCACGCCTACAAATCTACATCCCTGGACGGCAAACAGGGCCATTTTAGGAACGAAATTATTTATTTGAACGCACCTATAGCCCTCTAGAATAAAAATTTATTTCGAAAAAAAAAATTGAACACCGGTTACAAAAAGTAGCAAATAATACATGGTTGTATTCTCAATGTCATATGGAGACAAAAAAAATGAAAATATACCAGGTGTCCCATTTAAAAATCGAAAGTTTATGTCACTTCCGGTGAAACCGGAAGTTGCATGAAGTTGAGTTACCTGTCAAAAAAAGCAGTTTTATGGATTAAACAGATCCTGTAAATTTCATTTCATTATCTCTGAAAACAAAAAAGTTATAGGGGCGAGCCTCCTTCCGTGGACACCCGGTATATATATATATATATATATATATATATATATATATATATATATATATATATATATATATAGGTATATATATATATATATATATATATATATATATATATATATATATATATATATATATAAAATGAAGTGAACTAGGACATTTATTTGAAACTAATCAAACAAACATCCTATCGGAGCTGGTTATACGAGTTCACGAAACATCGAAATGCCTCCATATAACAACTTAATGTTTCTAACATACACCATCCTAAGGTATATGGAGGCATTTCGATGTTTCGTGAACTCGTATAACCAGTTCCGCTAGGAGGTTTGTTTGATTAGTTTCAAATAAATGTCCTAGTTCACTTCTATATATATATATATATATATATATATATATATATATATATATATATATATATATATATATATATATATATATATATATATATATATATATATATATATATATATATATATATATATATATAGAAAGAGAGAAAGTTTATATATATATATATATATATATATATATATATATATATATATATATATATATATATATATATATATATATATATATATATATATATATATATATATATATATATATATATATATATATATTTGTGTGTGTATAGTGTCACTTCGCACCCTCATACTAGGTCTGCAATTCCAATACATTTGTATATTGATTTCAAGTCTATTATATTCCAAGGAATGAGGAAAATTGACATTTTGATGGATATAAGATTTATCTATATATAATAGGAAACTTGCGAAGAGCTGAGCTCCACCTGATCATGCACGATTGAAATTTCTAATTAATTTCAAATCTACGGACTATTGTTCGATTATTATATTACAAATTCATTAAGCCCTACATCGTACAGCATCATGTTATCATGAGTATATGATGATTGATGCTGTCCATTTACAGTTTCCTCCATCCATATTCAGATTGAGAAATTATCTCACATGCGATTATTGCTGCAAATTGTGTTCAGATATATTTTACATATAACGACTTGAAGAATTCAGAGGAGTTCTAGTAAATTATGAATCATTCGTAAATTATGAATCACCACTAGTTAATAAGTTTAGAACGTTGAGCTCACGAAATTAAATGATTATTTATATTTGAAACTATGAATTGATTAAAATAATCTGCATGAGTTGCAAATTTTATGCGTTCATCTTCTACTAAATTGGCATAAATTTATGTGAATACAAATATTTTTTGTGCTTCAGGGTATTTTCAGAATTTTTTTTATAGAGAATATTGGAGGAGATAAATAAATATAATGAATTATTTCATATATGTATCACTCACTAAAATGGTTTGATTAACGTTTTACTTTTTTGTTTGATTCGCTGAGAAAATTTGTCTTCAGTGTGCACGATTTTTGAACTTTGGAGAACTCAAGTTAATCAACGATTAATTTATCCTAGCCTATCCAGAAAGAAAAAATATTCTAATTGAAGAGTATAAATTCTGAAGAGTCTAATTAACAACATCAGTCATTTTGTATCATACGTGATAGCAAGGGTCTATCTGTGATGCCTGCTAATTTGGAAAAAGGAGTGAGTACCAGAGTGTATTTGGGAGTTAAGCTAATGAACAAAAGATAACGCTAGCCTTATGCCTACTTATATTTAATTTTAAAGGGTCTATATACCACTGTTCAGGCGAAGTACCACAGAAAACTTTTCAAGGTTTTTAATTAACCAATTTCTCTGTACATCATCGTTTTTGAAAATCACAATCGGATATTTCTTTTACTTGCTAAGTGCTAAAATAGAGAAATTGTTGAAGGTATGGTAATTTAAAAATATCTGGAGCAGGTGATCTTTATAATCTCCACTCCCACTTGTTGAATGCAAAATCTGATATTTTATGATTACCCATAGATATTATAATATAGGAATATGTTAGTTGGCGTAATATTATTATGTCAGTCTCGTTTGTTACTTTTTCTGATTCAATCATAATTTAAATATATCATTCAATAAAACGCTTCAGTCAATTTATTTTACCAATAAACTTTAACAGGTTATGGGCCCAGAAGCGAAAGATTGTGAAATATACAGGCCGAAAACAGTTTGAGTTTTGTATGCAGAGACTTATTTGTGTTGTGTGATTAATCCAGTTAGTATAGTAATCTATGGCTGAAACAAGCAATAATACAGTGCCAGTTTCAGTGGCAAACAACTTCAATAATTGGCAATTTAGAATGGTTACTCTGCTGAGAAGGTGAAATTGTCAGGAGGCTATCCAGGGCGTAGAACCAGGTGAAAGTGCTAGTTTTACAGAAAAGGAACAATGGCAGTGAGAAGATTATAAGGCTCAGTCAATTTTAGTTCAAGTAGTTTCAGCCAAACATTTGGATATAACTGAAGATTGCAAAAGTGCAAGGGTGCAAATTGAGTCACTGAAAAATGTGTTTGTGAGGTCAAGCTCTTTTACAAGATTGTCTTATTGAAGAAAATTGTTAAATCTCAAAACTACAACTAATGAGAGGCTTGAACATCATTTTTTGAACTTCGACACAATTATTAGGGAGCTTAAAGAGCATGGATCAGACTTGATTGAGAGTGATAAAGTATGCCATTTATTATTATCACTGCCAGCGCAATATGAAACAGTAGTAACAGCTCTAGAGACCGTTTCAGATGTGAAATTTGATTTTGTTAAAGCAAGACTTTTGGACGAGGAAATAAAAATGAAACAAAAAGCTGTCAGTAGCAATGAAGATAGTGAGATAGGCTTTAATGTAAATGCCAATATATGTTTCGAATGTGATAGTCTCCAACATTTCCAAGCACAGTGTCCACGTAGAAAAGGAAATTTTGGAGGCAGGCAACATAGAAGGTTCAGAGGAAGATATAGAGAACCCAAAAGTAATTTTCATACTAATATGCAAAATTTGAGAGATAGGAAACATCAAGGCAACACTGTCGAACAAGAAGTGGTGGAACTGTATGCAGCTAATCATGGAAATCATATCGAAAGAATTAATTTTGCGTTAGACTCGGGAGCAAGTAATCATTTTGTACAGGAAAGCATGGAAGGAAGAATGCACAGTGTACAAGTTCTACCGAGTTATGTGTCAAGGCATATAGCTAATGGTGAAATTTTGAGGTCAAACAAGATGGGAGTAATAAAAGCTGAATGTCAAGGGGTGAAGTTGTCAGTGGAAGCACTCATTGCTCCAGGGATGAAGCACAATTTGCTATCAGCTTCAAAGCTAACTACAAGTGGGCATAAGATTATAGTGCAACGAAATGGTACAACGATTAATGGTAGAAATCAAAAACGGACTATATATATTATAAGTGGATAAGATGATAGAACCGTTGGAATACGAGAGTCATTTCAGTGGAGGAATTATGGCATAGAAGGCTGGGACATGCAAGTGCTGATTCGCTTGTGCAGTTGGGTTTGCCAAAGTACAACAAGGTATGTAGCAATTGTATGGAAGGAAGGGGAATATGGAAAGATAAAGTATACTTACCTGATCAAGAAGAGTATATTGAGAAGAGATAAGACAGGGAATTGAATGAAATAGATGAAACACGGAATAAAGAACAAGTTCTAAGGTCTGATGATTTACAAGAGAGAAGGAAGATCAAGTAGTGATGAATAACTTCAACACCACTGACATGTTCTGCGGCGGTGAATTGTCGTTGTAACTTGGACATACATATATGTAGCCGATAACAGTACTGAATTTGAATGTCTTTGGAGTGATTTGTTGACAAAAAGAGGAGGTTGTGAAATTGAATTTTTTGTCTTCGACTTGTTCATCAATTTGGTTGCTGTAGGTTAGTTTACACATACTGACCTTAAATTTTTTGCATATGGATATTCGTATCTCTCATAGAGATTTCGCCCAAGTTCAGAATCGCAAACGAGCATGTGAGTATTTTGTAAGGTCATATATCGAGAAGATGATTTCAAGGACCTGACAATATTCATTAGTTGCTTTTATAAATTCATGAAACTTACAGATTTCTAGAGCTTTCTGAATGAAAATGATGCACAGATACAGATAAAACGAACATTCAGTGAAGTTGATATATATATATATATATATATATATATATATATATATATATATATATATATATATATATATATATATATATATATATATATACCTTCTCCATAATTTTCAACGTCTATGGTAAATCACCAACTACCGCAAAGATTTTCGAAGATGCAATCCAGATTGGATATTCGAGAAAAATCGACTGTTAACTACAAAAGTTTCGAGAACAATCGAGAATGAAAGAGAGTTTTCTAGAAAATACTCGCCGGATATATGAAAGCGACCGTAGATCGAGCAGGGGCAGGTTTAGTTCTAGGGCTCGCGACGAAATAAATAAAAAGGAAATAAATAGTCTTTTGTACATAAATAATTATTGGTTGAGGGATTAGTTAGTGTTGGAGAATTTTAATAGTTGTATCCATTATTTAATTTACAAGGAAATAAATCGATAAGTTTGTTAATAGATAATTGCGTGTTTTTATTCACAAGCGAACTCACAATAGAGAAACGTCACATTGGAGTCAGGTGTGGGTTCGAGCCCACGCAAGGAGTAATCAACTCTTGAAATTAGTATACAAATAACAAGTTCAAAAATATAATATTCACCACGTTTCGATAGTACTGAACCTTCTAAAGTGAATATTGTACAGTATATTCTATTTCTTCACAATATTGCTTCATTTTATACACGCACTAGAAGTCCAATAATCTACAAACTCAAGCACAATAGCGAGACTTGATTTAATTGTTGTTGATCTACAATAATCTTGATACTTATGACTAATGAAATTATCCTACTGAGAAATAAACTTCAACGTTAATTTAATTTTTCCAGTAGCAACTTATGAATAAACATCATAAATGAATTGATCTGGAATAGTCAACACGTGTTAGTTTACAATTATGGTCGTAAGTAGTCATCAGATACTTTGTGTTGCATACATCTGAAACTATTTTTATCATGGGAATCGGAATGACTGTACCATAATTTTAATTGAAATCCTCAGAAGATATTCCACTTGCCTAATTTTGTTGCCAGACGTGTACTTTAAACTCAAACCATGAGTTGAAACAAAAAAGAAACGAACAGACAATAGAGTATGAATGAGAATGACTCATCAGGTAAATCATTCTGAGCCTAGGATTTGTTTCATTATGTCTTAGATTTCATTAGTATATATATATATATATATATATATATATATATATATATATATATATATATATATATATATATATATATATATATATATATATATATAAATATATATAATATATACAGGGTCCTGCAACAGTGGCGCGGTGTTCCATATTTCTATTGAGGAAACAGATAGGTATCTATATTTCTATAATATCACCTTATTGCTGGAGCTCGACAAAATGAAAATATTGTTGATCATACAGGGTGTTCAATTATGTACATTACAAGGTGTCCAAACAAATATATTTTTTAATTATATAAATGTATCTTGCAATTCATTATCTTCATTAGCAGCTGGCTTGATGCGCTCATGTTTAGAATAATTGATACATGCAGAAAGATCTTTCACCTGGATGTCTTCTATCTGAATTCTGTTGAGAATAAATTCTACTTGCCAATAAACAATTCCTATCTGATTCAACTAATCACTTTTTGATAACAACATTCTCTTGAAATTATATCGAAAGTTCAACTTATTTGAAGGCAAATATTTTGATCTGTCATTTGTCACAATACTTGATTACCTACCAATAAATATTTTTTCCCTGAAAGGTTGCTTTAGACCGAGAGAAGATGGCACAAATTTCGAGATTATTGAAATTAGACTGGAAGATGCAATGTACCTACTCAAGAAGAGAAAAGTGTCGAAGATATGAGCTCCTTCCAGCTACCTTACATGTAAAAATCATGTAACCCTAACAAAACTCAATGATTTGAGAGTTGTGCAAGATAATATTCCATTGAACGATTATTATCGTTTCTACGAGCATCTCATTGATAAAACCTCTCAACAAACACAGAAGATCTAATCAAAACATTATTTCGTTTGATTCACTATTTTTAGTGATACTATTCTTGTTTGATGATAAGAATAACATTTGAATGATAGTTTTTTCTCTATTTCATTGACTCCAGTATTATTAACGTCACCATATTGCATTTTTTGACAGTTCCAACAACCATTCAAATTTTGTCATTGAATATTTTCAATGTTCAAAGTATAAAGGCGCTTAACAATGAAAAAATTCCCAGAAATACAACATACAGTTACAAATATATTTGGGAAATAATTATGGAATATTTCTGCGAACGAGAATATGAAATGAACATAGAAACTTAGAAGAAAAGTCGCTGGAACAATCAACGGTGAAGACAATGTGGAACGTTCAGTGCAAACTTTTGCAAGAAAAGTACTATAATGACTATAATATTATGACTGACCCGTTTAAAATAGTATATTATTCAACGAGCACAGAATGATTGCTATTTTTAATTGTAATTTTATGCGAGTAGAATACTTTACTTTGTCCACGACTTCCTCGAAAAAATTATAAAGAATCTGCATTTTCAACAATAAAAATAGTTATCAAAAGTGTTGCCATAACATTTTCTGTGTTTACTGAAAACTGCATACTCACGTAAACGTCAACTATTTCACTTGACATCGATTCCATTCCTTTCTTTCGCTCTGATAAAAAAGAAATAGATAATTTTGCATTTATTTATTTATATAAACATTAACAGAACAATTATTGAAAATAAACGAAGGCATTGAACTTATAGATAAATCAATGTTTCGGTCGGTCGTTCCTATTTGATTTAGATTTCCAATTTGGAATTCTAACCTGTTGAATAATGATTCATTATTCAACACCTATTATACAGGGGTTGTAATATGCCTATCATAATGCTTCTGAAAGCTCATCCATAATGTACGGATTATAGGGTAGTCGTGGACAAATATATTATTCAAACCAGCCCGATATACCCGCGATGTGATCAGGGAGAAACTACAAGCAGTCCAGTTTAGTTTCGTTAAATTTGTCTGCAATAACATTGCTATGAAATACTCCTGAAGGTTTTATGCGCAAATTTTACAATATTGCTGTAGAATTAGCGTGGCGAGGAGGAGAGGCAGTTGCTTTTCTGGTTAATTTTTTTTTGAAATCGAGAAAAATAACGATGACTCTCCAACGAATCGCATTAAATACAATCAGTGTTCAGTAAACTTGCCAAGGTGATTCTAAAACGTGCCAATGTAGTTCTAAAAGCTGTACAAGTAGTAAATGGTTGGTTTCCAATAGTAAAAGACAATGCTGCTCTGTACGTCTACTTCATGAACTGATATCAAAACGAGGCTACAATATTACCTTACCACGACTGTTCGTTAAACAAATCGACACTGGAAAAATGAAACTGACGAATGGTACGATAATGTACCTGTTGGAAGAAATATAATAAATGGATGAACTTAATCCGTTGCTTAGGCAATTGGCTTGAATATGAAGGACCAAAAGATAAAAATCACTCGAAAAGATCAACGGATGTAGCCAAATTGGCAGAAAGTGGTGTAGAAGAACTATAATTTCTGAAGATTACTGGTCGTAGCAATCAAAATTTAATAAAACTATACTTAAATCATGATCAAGAACACCACAACAAGATCATAATTATTATGCGGGGTAGTTCATCTTCTATAGTCGGGAACAAATCCTCCTCCGGACCTAGATGGTAGGGCCAAATGGGCATCATTTGCTGAAGATCTCGACAAATGTGTCAGGTGAATTCCAGCGACCCCAGAGAACTACTGTCGGTTCACCGGAGCAGTCATTTCAATGGGTAAAAAATACATACCAATAGGATTCAGGAAGGAGTACATCCCCGGCTGGACAGGCGACAGCCATAGACTCTACGGAGAATTTTTTGAGTCTGGCGATAGAGAGATAGCAGATGAACTAATCGAGAGTCTGAACAATTTAAGATTGCATAAATGGCGCGAGACAGTGGAGGGAATGGATTTTTAACCATCAAGCCACAAGACCTGATCCCTTTTGAGGAGACTTGGTGGTAGCAATGTCACAAAACCCAACAAAATTGCTGAGCATACAGTCCACACATCCAGAGAACCTTCAGCTAGGGAACACTCTCATCGTGTAAAACGCGAATACATAGCATGAACCGCTAAAAATCCATCTCCCGCGCTGTTCACATCATACGAAATAAGCGCGATAATGCATGATACAAACTGATTCGTTTTAGTTTATTCGGAGTTTTCGTAAGATCTGACCATATGAGTTATTCTAAGCGATCAAAAACTGTGAGTGTCTTTTTTGTTACTTTTCGTTATGAGTACCAAAAAAACTCAATATTTCTAAACCGGAAGATGATGGAGAACTACATTGTCCAATGTTTGAAGACGATGAAAGCAATCTAGATGTACATATTGAAGAATTTGATGAAACTGTTGCATCAAATTCTGAAGACCAAGTAGATTCAGAAACCGATGAGCTGAACTAAATTTTTTGTGAAACTCAAAATAAGTACCTATTGGGAAATTTAAATATGGCACACAGTGGAAAATGGAGCTTTTCCTATTTCAAAAACTTGTCCTCATACCATTTTGATGAAGTTACTCGCTATAATACGACACCACGCTGCTAGGAACGCAAAAACAGATCCGGATAATTGGAATTTTTACTTTAGTGAAGTTATTCTCAGTTTATTAGTGCAGTATACAAGTCAACACAAATAGAAAAATTTCACAAATAACCTTAACTTGATTCATCTTTTTTCATGTATTCAGAAGATATAAATTTGTTTGAGCTGGCATAATTTTTGCTTTTTGATGTAAACCATTGTATAATTATGGAAAAACTTATTTTCAATAATGAATATAAAATTGAATGAATCTATATCAAAAATGGTATATGTTAGTAAATCAAATCAAGTGAGTAGTAAGTGTTTGCGAATGTTTTAAAAGTTAATTTTATGGAGATATTCTTGTTTGTTGACTTAAAAAACAGGCTAAATGTGTATATGTATCTAAGAGATACAGCGCGACCACTAACATTATAGACGACCGCGCACCTAACCAAGGGTTAAATTTTAATTTAGTTAATTTGACTTGCTTTTGGATCTCATCTTGAGAATAAGAGTTTAGGTCTTTAATTAATCAGTTGTTGGCTAATGACTCAAGTCGAAACAAAAGGACCATTTATATTATCCGTATTGCTGAACAAAGCAACTAAATTGGGTTCCCGTTGAGGAAAGAAAGAAGTGTTTCTGAAAGATTGCAGGCATTCGGTGAACTACAAAGAAACACGAAAACGGGGATCTGATAGTTTAAATAACGTCTTGCAGAACACGAAAGCATCGGCACATGGAAACTGATCCATAGCGAACGTATCAATAGAAAAAACAAGTTCCGTGCACTGCTTGATACACAGATAGGAAATTGTTTGTGGGTAACAGTGTCGCAGCATATTGCGAAATGGGCCGGATTATGTCGACTTAGGCAATTGACGTCACAGCCATCGTAACAGACTAAAATTGAATACCAAAACTTAGAGTTTTTATCTACTCCTATTAAATTATATATTAATTATTCAACGGCGTTTTAGCAATTAATAGTATCTATAATATATATATATATATATATATATATATATATATATATATATATATATATATATATATATATATATATATATATATATATATATATATATTATATATTGTTGTATTCCTCTGGGATACTGCTCAGACTACAATATACAGGGTGGAACCTTCAAATTAGGGACACTGCTCTAATCACTCCAGTTCTATCCTATCAGGACTTCTGACACCAGGGTTGCTTTTATTGAGATAGCTCCATAAACTCTTACACGTAGACTTTATAGATCTTTCTTGAGGCACTTTAGCACTTATGGCTTCATTCACTTAAGCACTTATGGCTTTATTCACTTTATGACACTTTGGGCTTTGGCACTTTTATTATTAATTTGTATAATAATAATAATCGTAGAGATATATTGAATAACTTTATTAATACTTCCAATATACGTAGATATACAACGATTAACGTATACTTATTATATTATGGTAAACGAAGATGAACCATGCGTTCGTTTTGGAAACAAAGAATGAACTGTACGTTCGTTATGGAAATACGGGAAGAACTATGCGTTCGTTTTGGAAACACGGGAAGAACTAAAATTGCGGGGGAGATGCCGCTGTTTATATAACATTTTGTGATGCTGACCTAAGCATTTTTATATTTAAACAAAGGGTCCATTGTTCTAAAGTGTTACAACAATATATATATATATATATATATATATATATATATATATATATATATATATATATATATATATATATATATATATATATATATATAGGATAACTATTTGTAGGGACTGCAGCAATGTAAAAGGAAACTCTTTGAAGTTTTTCCAAGCTTTCGGAATCGTTTATTCCATCGTCAGGGAGAATCTATCATGAGAATGATTACATAGATGTTGATAATACGATATAAGAAACATTGAAAATGATGCTATTTGTTAAAAAATTATAAAAGTTGATACATTTTTGAAGTTATAATTAAATTACTGAACGAAATGACAAATCGGAGTGACTCCGATTTGTCATTTCGTTCAGTAATTTAATTATAACTAAATGCGTAAAGGCGACACATATTTTTGTACAATATTATAAATGAAGGTGTGTATGGTAAAACTCGCAAAGACTTCTGCTGTATTTTACAATACACACATTCATGTATAATGGTACAAAAAGCTTATGTCAGCGTACTTGTCAAGTAGACTGCTAGGTGCGTAGCCGCCTTTACGCACTCAACAGAGCCTATTGAAAAGTTAGCGGCAGATGGCGAATACGGCTGTAAAACTTATAGCTTTTTTCTGCTGACTAGTAAAAGAGAAAAATAATTAAACATTGCATTTTTGAGTAAATTAAAAAAACATACCGTATATTATTATACATTTGGATTTTACGTAAATTTCAAGACATAAAGGTCTACATAACTTGTTTTTGTTAAATAGTTTAAGAAATATTTACCTCAGCTTAAAAAATTACACATTTGCATCTTTGACGACCCGAATAGTTTAAGGGTGAGTTCGGGTTGACGCTCGCAGCACTCGGAGCGCGCACTGTTTTCGATTTTCTGTTATTATTGGAGCTCCAAAAACACTCTAGTGTGTTTGGTTTGGCACAGTTTAATAACTCCGATCGAACTTCATATACTCCGAGGTCCAAAAATACCAGAAATTGATTTATATTTTGAGGTTGAGGGTTGATCACTCGGTTGAACATTTTCGTACATGTCGATGTCACTTTCTACTTCTTGCACAGGCGTATAGTTTTTATCTTTGTCTCTCCATTTCAAAATCACTATCGCTTTGATCACTTAAATGTTCTCCAAATTTTAAAAAAGTGTGACCTGTTCTTTTCATGTTTAAATTCTTACAAATAACCAACCGCACGCTATAAGACATAAATCATAACTAAAGGTTTTAAAGAAAAACAATAATAACCCTAATTCCATACTCTTTTCTTTAACAATTATTGTATTGCTTATCTAGATCTCGGACAATAGGTGACAATCCTGATTTATGAGTTTATGCTTAAGTTTACCCCGATTGGGTTTTTCTAGGAATTTACATAAATACAATGGTTCATTCCATTATGATTATAAGAGACAAAATTATGTGGAACTACTAATATTATCTAAATATTTATATGACGAATACACAAATGTATATTGGTACCTTTTTATGTCCGAAGTTTAAATATTATTTCATAAAAGTCAGGGTCGTCGCGAAAATATTTTTAGGGGAGGAGAAGATACCAATTCCCGACTTTCATTATAAAAATGCCAACTGGCCAAAAAAATTAGAATGAAAAGTTGTCTCGTTTTTTTTTACCAAATTTGTTACTATTTTACCAACATTCCCTGTTAAATTTTCCAACTCAAGCGTGGTTGGAAGGGGGGAGGGAAGGGGCGCTTCTCCTTATTTATGATGTATGTTCAGTTTTACGTGAACCTAATGTACAAGGAGAATTCCTTTAAAAAAAACGTTTCGGAGTTGAATGAAGAAAAAGGGCTTTATTTACACACCTATAAAAATGCAGGAATTTCAAATATTTATATTTATGCTGAATTTTTTTAACATGCATTGATTAAATCGACTAATAAAAGGTATACATTCAAAAGTAATTAATACATAATATTTTTTTTATAAAAAATAATATATAAAAAAGTATACTTCTTTCAGTGATCGTTGATAGTGACTTCACATTATCCGTCATTTACTTTCTAGCATGGTGTTTACATTAGGTTAGAAAAATGACTAGTTCTGACGTCACTGAAAGAATTATATATAAGTATGTATTCTTAAATGATACAATTAATACACAAATAGGTATTTTTTTCCACATTTCATTGTTTTTTATATTATTTAGGTACTTACTTTTAATAATTTCATTTACTTTTGTAACTATGTTACAATATACCAAAATACAATAAATTATTAAAAATAATATTTTTTTACTATTAACTTTAAATATCCATTATTGACCATTTAACTGTTTAACATCAAAATTTACATTCTTCACCCGCATACAAGTAAGAAAAATGGCACTTTTTCTCCCTCCTCCCTTAGGGAAGAAAAGTCTCCCTTTACCTCAATACACATTTTTCGTTTTTATTATAAAATTTATTCTTCCTCCCTCTAGTGTCCAGGCATTAGATAATATGAGTTATTTATTACCTTCAATTAATTATTATAATTATGTATGATTACGTGCTTTAGATGTTATAGTTTGCCAGGTTTTTTGAATATAGTTGTGAAGTACAAGGATAAATCGGAATAAAACTAAATTTTATCGTATAGATATTTTTTTATTGTTAGAAAGTTATATACATTCCTCAGGAGAAAAGTTCATTTCAGTGTCGTACCCATAAAAAAGATTTGGAGGGAGCAAGCCCTAATAAAATAGATAGGGATTCAATATATTTTTTAAAGGGTCGAGACGAGACGAGACGAGACGAGAGGTTCTCTCGAGCGAGAGAAACGGACTCTCGTCGAGACGAGAGTCACATTTTCTCTCGTCTAACGAGACGAGACGAGAGAGAGCCTTTTCTCGTCTCGTCTCGTCGAGAGGCAACACTAATCTTGACACCACTTTTTGAAAATACTATACGTGTTCTGGTAACGTTTTTTCGATTTCTCGGGGATAATCGCCAAACACCCTTCTTGCCCTTCTCTTACTCATCATCACTCATGGTTTCAAGTTTTAAAATTACGACGTTGAATGAATTTTTAGTGACAGCAATGAAATCTATTTACTGACAGCGTCATTACTAACCAGCCTAGCAACCAAGTCTTGGAAAATCAACAATCGAAATTTTGAATGTAAAAATGAATTTATCAATAATTAAATTGTTTTTTTTATTGTTCTGATAGTGCAAAAAACGTTATAAGCATGTCGAACTTTAAGGGTTACTGATCTTAGACAATATGGAGTCGTAGCTACGCTCCTCCTCCAAACAATTGTCTTCGATCGGTAAACAGCCCTTACCGTTCTCCATACTTAATATAGGTAGGTACTATTTCATTGTCTGACATTTTTTGAACTGTTTTTGTCACTTACTAATTACGATGGTTACCACAACCCACAACATACGCGATGCTGGTCAAAAAATCAAAAATTAGATGTCAAGAGATGTCAAAAGTATGCGATTTCGACATTTATTTTGTTACCAAAATAGAAAAGGTGTACAAAAAATAGTGTATGATATTTGTGTTAAAAGTGACTTTATTTTGTTAGTGGAATTGCTCCACTCGCTGCGCTCGTTCAGCAAACTTTTCCACTCACAAAATAAAGTATCACTTTTAACACTATTATCCATATATAGCTATTTTACAATCGCTACAGTTAAGTCTATTAACACCAGTACGTTGATCTATATGAATTTTTGATTTGTTGTTTTTAATCCATTTTCCAATGCTATTGTTCGTTTTATATGAAACTTTGAAATTTTTTTTATGAAGAATTGATTTCAGGTTTTCGGAAGGTTTGCCCAAGTGTGTTAAACTGTTAAATACTGTACTTTTCTAGGATATAAATGGGTAAACTTCTGAAATTGCCATTTTGTATTTTTTCCTCTGAATGAGACTGTCAATCATATTGGGTGAATAACCATTATTTAGTGCCATTTGTTTAATTATATGCAATTCCTTAGCTTCGGACAACTGAATTTTGAAAAGCCTATGAATCATACTATGATAAGCGGCTAATTCATGTGAAATTGGGTGCAGTGATGTGTTATCAATTGTAATATCTGTATGAGATGGTTTATGAAAAATTGAAAATTCGTTCTTTTTATTTTTTCTGGTAATAGTTAAATCTGAGTAATTCATAAAATTATTTCTATGAATTTCAGTTTCTAGAGAAAATTTAATACGGGGGTGTATGGAATTAATATAAGTATTGAATTTATCCAATTATCTATCTGTACTAGTATAAAAAACAATGACGTCATCAATGTAAGTATACCAATAAAGGAAGTATTTACTGCTGAAGTGGTTCATAATAGTTTTCTCTAAATTATCCATAAAGATTTAGTATAACAAAGGGCTTAAGGGATTTCCCATGATCAAACCTTCCTTATTACTATAACATACGTTGTTGAAATTGAAATAATTTTGTTCTTAACAAAATTTCCAGTAAATAAATAATATCTGACTACATTAGTGGATAAACATTAGTAAAAATAAGAAGATTTTTGATTAAATTTACAGTTTCCTTCGGCGGAGTGCTAGACAGATTTTTCAGAAAATAATTTTGAATTGTTTTTGATTAACTCGTATGTTTTAATGGTATACTTGGGTTCAAATTTCGTATTTCTCAATTATGTGAATCAAAATTTTTTGATAATTGGAGCTGAACCATTTTTGTGTAACTTAATCAAAGATTACTGAAGTGCTTGCGGTTTAGTTATGACTAACTTTCTTATATCACCATCAATAATTATATATATTATAGTCCTATTAAATTCCGATTTATTTTTTATTGATTTTATAATGGCAGTTTCTGAATGATTATATTTAAAACCTGGAGATTGTAACTTTATAATATTAGCTGCGTGATGTTTTAATAAAGAACTGGATTTTCTGAGAATAAGTGCGGATTCTACGTCTAGTAATTCACATTTGGGAATGAAATGGAAGTCTGAATATTATGTTTGAAACCTTTCTGTAACGAATTTGAATCCTCTTCTAAAAAATTCGTATTTGATAAATGAATGAAACGATCAAATACTCATGGTCTCTGAATTTGGACTGTTGTTTCGTTTTGATAATTGGTTTCTGGTTTATAAGATTTTCTAATTTCTGCTTTTGTTTGCAAAACTTTTTATGGATTTTATACCTTATTTCGAAATCTAAACTATCAAATTTAACGGGGTGTAGACTATATGTGTGCGACAGGGTTGTGTTCTGTCACCCTTAATGTTTAATGTATATGGAGAATATATCATAAGGAAAGCCTTGGACGGCTGGGAAGGAGGAGTCGTCATAGGTGGCAGAAGGATAGATAATCTCCGCTACGCTGATGACACCACACTCATCGACAAAGATGAGCAGGAAATGTCGAGTCTTGTTGAGCGAGTAGAGAGAGTGAGCTTGGAGTTTGGTCTGCAACTGAACCGCCAAAAAACGAAACTTATGTTTATACATAGCACGCACAGCATGGAAGAAATGCCTAATATTCAAGATGTCGAGAACGTAGAGGAAATAACTTATCTGGGTGTCCACATCAGCAGAAATGGCGGATCAAGTCAGGATATCAGAAGGATAGCTCTTGCCAAAACGGCCATGACCAAACTCAACAAAATTTGGAAAGATCGGCATACAACAACCACAACAAAATGCAAATTAGTAAACACCCTAGTTTTTCCAATTGCCCTATATGCAGCAGAATCCTGGACCTTAAAAGCCGCAGACATCGCCAAGTTGGATGCGTTTAAGATGTGGGTCTGGAGAAGACTACTGAGGATTCCCTGGACAGCCTGTAGAACCAACATATCAATACTCAAGGAACTTAACATCCAAGTCAGATTGTCAACTTAAATCAAACAACTGATCCTCAAGTATTTTGGACATTTCAGCAGAAGGAAAGATGACAATCTCGAAAAGCTTATGGTCCAAAGAAAAGTAGAGGGAACACGACCTAGGGGACGTTCTCCAAAACGATGGCTGGACCAGGTGAAGCAGTTTACATGAAAATCTTTCCAGGACAGCATTAAAAGCACGTCAGATAGAGAGGAATGGAGGGAAACTGCTTAAAACACAACATGATACAAACATAGGATCTCGACGCTTCAAACATGAATCTAACGACTAGAGAGGGAGAGTAGACTATATAATAACTCTGAATGAATTACCTTAACAAAGACATAAGAAGTATAGTTGTTTTATTTCTTCTTTGATCTATTTCTTCTGTCCTTGGATTATTGCTTTAGCGGCTGAAATACTGTTGTTGTTGGTTTTCAATTTCATATATCCAGGGATCACTTGATTTTTCAAATACTTGATGAAAAACCACATGTTCTGCGTATTAAGTGCACTTCTTAGTAATAACTTGAAATACCACTTTGCCTAAAAGCCATTATCAGCTTTCTTCAAACATTGAATCGAATTGGCATTCACTTGCTGAAAGTTCATATTCATAACTTTATAAAGAAATAAAAAACTAACTTTTCACAGGTTGAAGTAAAAATCTATTGAGCAAACTCGTTTCGTCATAACATTGACTTCAACTCGTACTAAATTATGTTATTAAAAAACATAGTCTATTTATACGAAAAATTGAACATAACAGAGAGGTTTTTAGAGAAACTAAATAACAATAAGCAATTCATTCAGAGTTATTGGTACGTACATTGTACAGATTAAGAAGAGGTCGTTAACTAGACTCTCTAGAAACTCTAGAAACCCCTCTGTTATGTTCAATTTTTCGTACTCGTTTCATAATATACTATTTCGCTATAAACTAGATTGATGATCAGAGCATTATAAATAACTTTGTATTAATTTCGCAATTACCATTTAATATTGTACTTAATATCGACGTATTATCAACATAAGATTTCTGAATCAATCTACCAACCGCTGTTTCCTAAATGAAAGTCTTCGAAAATCGAGTGTTCGTGTACAAAACAATTACCTAACTCATTTATCAGCAGTGGTTCCACTGAAAATTCTAACTAATAAGAAACGTGCCTTGCTTTTTACATTCATGTAAGCCGAGTTGAAATAATTCGAAAATATGAAGGGTGAATTCAGCACCGACATTCATTAGAACTGAATACTGAATGGATAGCACTAAATAATTGCGTTTTTCTTTTCCTGTTTGCATTTTCATGTTCTTCGCCGAGGTAAGTAACGGATTTGTTGATGTGAATTTTTTATTCATTCGAATTATTACTTCTCGATTTCCTCAATAGGGAAATCGAAGTAGAGCACACTAGAAAATCAGATAATATAGGGGAATTATATGCCCGAAGGATAAAATGAAGTTTTCTTCTATTCAGAACATCAATAGACTGATCGCATGACACTTGGTGGGACATAGTTAAAAATCAACATAAGATAAGAAAAACACTTAGGTCAGTTCCACTAAAGAAGATATATAATTACTCGATGTTATACTTGTTATATATTCCATAGTTCCAATATGTGTTGATTAAAAATAGTAGCACCTTGGGCGCTACTTTTGATTTTGTTAACTACATCTGTATGGCATTAGATGAAAAGAAAATTATTACAGCTGTTTTTGTCGATTTAAGCAATGCGTTTGATATGGTCAGTATAGACATATTGCTTAAAAAACTTTCTATCATGAGCTTTGGGGGACCTATATTTACGCTTATTAAATCATATTTGAGTAATAGATATCAATATATGAAATTAAACAATGTGAATAGTGATTTGCTAACAAATTCCTGGAATTCCGCAAGGCTCTGTCCTTGGCCCTCTTTTATACTCCTTATATGTTCTAAGCCTTCAATGTGCAAACCTTAAAGCCCAATATTTTGCCTTTGCCGATGACACAGCATTAGTATACACGGGAGAAAATGTGAATAAACTTATACAAGAAGTTAATGAAGATCTCGACTTATATCTTAACTGGCTCTTCTGCAATAAGCTGAAAATCAATGCTGACAAAACTAAATATATGCTCTTCAAGCTAAAAAAATAAGCGGATCGATAGAGTAAATATTGTAATCAACAATACAAATCTAGAAAGGGTTACCGAAATCAGATATCTTGGGTTAATTATCGATGAATCGCTTAATTGGCAGAACGATTTGAACAAAATTAAAGACAAAATTATTCCAATGATTCCCATTATCTATAAATGTCGAAATTACCTATCAGTTAAAACAAAAATGAACGTCTATAATGCCTTCTTTCTGTCCCATTTGCGCTACCTACTGCCTGTGTGGGGTACGTGTTGTTCAAGTAGATTTAATGAAATAAAAATTTTACAGAATAAAGTCTTAAAAATTTTATTCAATTATGATATACTTACAAGTACATATACCCTATACAGTGAACTGTGTCTCTGTAGGTTGGACAAGATATTGATGCTTGAGCAAGGTGAACTTATGCATAAAATAATTTTACGAAAACAAAAGAGTAATACAAATATAACATTTACCAACGAAATAGATAGCCAAAATACGCGTAACATAAATAATGTATATGTAAACTCTAATAGGATAAATCTGGGGCTTCATAGCCCAGTACAATGTACGTCTAAACTTTATAATTCTTTACCAGAAAATCTGAGATTGATAAGAAACTACAATATATTCCTTATAAACCTAAGAATTTTTCTGGAAATAGAATAAAGTAAAATGTGATATTTTTGCATTTAGTTGTCAAGTATACCTTAGTCATCTGTAAATTAATATTGAAAAAACAAATTGAAAAATAGTATATTGTTGAATCCTTATAATATTTTATCTCGAGGCCAGAGCTTTTGGCACTGATTTGAGATTGTTATAATACATTGTTGTAAATTTTTATTGATGAAATAAAAGTTATTTTCAAAAAAAAATA
The DNA here is from genome assembly GCA_030704885.1 of Cynegetis impunctata. Taxonomy (NCBI): domain Eukaryota; kingdom Metazoa; phylum Arthropoda; class Insecta; order Coleoptera; family Coccinellidae; genus Cynegetis; species Cynegetis impunctata. Next base: position 395,223 of record JARQZK010005109.1, on the reverse strand, counting down.
TATATACATTATGTGTACATGTTTTCACAGGCAATGAAGCTACATTTGAAATAAATTAAGAAAAGCATGGTTTGAACACCCGTTAGAAAGAAAACTATTTTGTACTAGTTGTTGTAGCTAAATATCAGTTAACTTATAAGTCACCAAATTATATGGCACCTAGAATGTTTAGTGCTCTCCCAACGGAATTCAAAAATTGTGAATACACTAATATATTCAAAAGAAAGTTGAAGCATTTCTTGGCAGAAAATTGTTATTATGAAGTAAAAGATTAGTTGTTTTATTTGTCAAGTATGTATATGGCTGTGTATTCTTTTTTGTATTTTTGATGAATTTTTTCCCTCTTGTTCTTCTGTATTGACTTTTTCTATACAGTTTTAGGGTCTTGAAGAAATAAAGAATTATTATTATTATTATTACTCGAAATATGTTTCGGGTTACTAGCCCATTTTGAAGAATCAACAAACTTAAATTGACATTGTAACAATCTAAATATTTAAGAAAGAGATTTAATAAGTAGGGACATTCTGAGATCCAGTTGATCGTTCGTGATAGGTAAGTTCTTGGAGTTGGCCGACCTAATTTCCAAAGCTTCTAAAATGTCATCTTCTTTCCTTTGTTTAGAGAGTGTTATATCTCCGGGTTACTTAAATCTATGAAATGGTTGTTCTGAATATAATGGTCGGAAATTCCAGTGAAGTTCTTACTTTGGATGATGGATTTATTGTCTGTTCTAATCTGATGCCGATTTCTCTACCAATTCGACCAAGATAGAAAGCATCACAGTCCTGTCACTAATTTGGGTTTCTTATTATTCTGAAAAATCTGTTGTATATAAATTAAAATGCATGGATTGTGATGCTTTCTATATTGGTCAAACTGGTAGAGACATCGGCATCAGATTGAAAAATACAAACAATCCATTATCCAACGTAAGAACGTTACTGGAATTTCCGACCATTGTATTTAGAACAACCATTTTGTAGATTTAGATAACCCGGCGATATTACACTCATTTGAAACACGTTCGCGCCGACGGGTAATGTAGTGAACACACCAAGGGCCGCAATAGGCAAGTTTGTTTTCGGGCTATATAATTAATTGTTTTCGTATATTTCAATGTTTGCAATACTGTTTTTTTCCTGTCTTTTGCTTGTACCACCGGTGGTTCATAACGGCTCCTGCAGGAAAATCAATTTAGAGCCACTGTGTACCACCGGTGATACATGCGAATTTATCGGCTTATACGTCAAAATGTGTACGTTACATAACCTAGCAGTTTTCGTTCGTTTGAGTAATCATCGTGCTAATTTGGTGAGTGCAATATAAGAAATAAAAATTAATTCTAGAGCTAAAAAAATTATGAACTTAGTGAAGTGCTATGACAGTAGTTCAAGTGCAGACTCTGCAGCAGTAGAAAAGCAAATTTCATCTCTGAAAAATAGTAAATCGAATAAAGTATAAACTTCAAAATAAAAAACACTTGGCTTATGTTTCACAATATAACAAATATTTAGATACTGTATTTAGCAGTAACGAAAAGTCGACACGTTTCGAGTTATGAACTCATTATCAAGACTGACTACAGGAGAGTTGTGAAACATAAGCCAAGTGTTTTTTATTTTAAAGTTTATACTTTATTCTTATGATGTTTCACCAAGTGATGTGCGAGAATTCAATCTCAATAGTAAATCGATTGATTTAGAAACAATTAATTGTGTACCAGCAAATTTTCTTGAAACAGTTTTAGCGCCGGAGCCATCAAACACAGGCTATTTATCTTCCTCTAATTAGTCAAAGCCATACGAAAACTCCGAAGACGAATATGTACCTACAGATTCAGAACAAGAAGATGAGCAACTAGATTGCGATCAGGAGGAGCACTTCGAGAATGACATTGATAATAAAAGCATAGTATGGGGACCGTGTAGTGATGACGTACCAAATAACTTTATATTTTCAGATGAAAGTGGTATATAAGTAGAAAATATTGACTTATCTAAACCTTATTTGATAAACAGGCACTTTCTGACACATGAAATTCTGGACATGTTTGCGACAGAGTATATTAGCAACCATCAACTTAGGCCTAGATCTTTCATTCCAAAATGGACACCTACTAACCGCCAAGAAATCAGACAACTTTTCGGTATTCTTATGATCATGGAAATATCATATTTGCGGAAAATGAGGATGTACTGGTCAAAAAATGAAATGTTCGGTAATACAGTGATTCATAAAGCAATGAAACGCCATAGATTTGATTGATTGTTGAAATTTTTGCATTTATGTAACAACGCCGAACCAGCAGCCCGTTTTGATAGGTTGCATAAAATAAATAAAATTGTAGATCTCATTTGCCAGAGATTCAAAGAAACTCTTAGTCCTGGCGATTCCGTGGTAATCGACGAAAGTGTAGTACCATGAAGGGGCAGATTGGTATTCGGCCAATATCTTCCGGCGAAAAGACATAAATATGGTGTGAAGATTTATTAGATTTTCACTCCAGATGCATATACTTATACAATACAAGTTTATGCTGGCAAAAATTCTGCTACTAAACCTCTCCATGGTAATTCGCATAATGTGTGTATTTCCCTGCTTGAAGGTCTTCTATATAAAGGACGGATATTATATGTAGACAATTTTTATTCAGGCATTCAGTTATGCAACGACATTATGAAATCACAGACATATATTTGCGGAACATTGAGGAAAGACAGAAAAGGTGTTCCAAATGGTGTCTTCTTCTTCTTTGAGATCTGGTAATCTGTTAGTGTTAAGGTTGCCTCTGTATTAATTCCAAATGGTGTCAAGAACAAAAAACTGCTTAGGGGCGAAATATACTGGGAACAAAGCACCAGTGGAATCAGGGTACTGAAATGGCGTGACAAGAGAGATGTGCTAAAGATTTCTACTGTGCCTCATCATAAAGTTGAATTACAGGAAACAACCCTAAAAAGAGGACAACAAGTATTGAAGCCTCTAGCTGTCAGCGATTATAATAAGGCGCAAAAGGGAGTAGACGTCTCCGATCAAATGTCGGTTTATTATACAACTCTTCGTAAAACGGTGAAGTGGTATAAAAAAATTATGTTCGAGATTATTCTTGGTACCTGCATTGTCAATGCGTGGGTATTGTATAACAAATTTGGTAGCAATAATAAGAAAATGGATATGCTTAACTTTTGACGAAATATAATTTCTGGCCTGTTGGACTAACCTCAAGAAATTGAATTTATAGAAGCAGAAGACCCAAATATACAAAATGATGATATGGTCGATCGAACTCCCAAAAGACCAAAGTTGAATGCAATTGCCCATCATAAGATACAAAAATATGAAGGCACAGCACGGCAGTCGAGAAGAAGATGTACAATTTGCTATCAAAAAACAGAGATATACAGGCAAGCCACAACTAAAACTAAGAGAGTATGCACTTACTGTGCTAACTGTCCTAATGAACCAGCGATGCGTATTCCTTGTTTTAATGAAAAGCACACTTGAAAGTATTTCGTTTTGTATTTTTCGCAGTTTAAAATGGAACTAGTTCAGTTTGTTTTAATAAACATCCATACATTTTATATCCTCATTTTCACTATACTATAAGTTTTCTATTTTGAGTCAAATGCGGAAACGGTGGTATATGATGTTGGATATGTCTATGTAGGAACCGTATATCCAATATGAGAATCTTTCATAAAACTGTAAGGATTACAGAATGTATTTACTGACAATCTGTACAGGCTGTCCCATTTTCGATGTCCTTACGGGGTAACTCGCTTATTTTTAAAGATAGAGATTTGCGGTTTTCGCGAACGTTGGCTACTTTTTTGTTAATCACACAATACCGTAAACAAAATTTTCATAGCTTGCTTCGTTTTTGAGATACAGGGCGAAGTTGAAAATATTGCATTTTGGCCCCCGCCTTGTATCACAGCTATCTTTCAACTTATAGGAAAAGTAAAAACTTTGTTTTATACAATTTTTTACGTAAAATCCATTGGCGTAGTGAGATTTTTGAAATAAGCTGTCATTGTTCAGATATAACCCAAAGTTATAATTTTTTAAATGGGACCCTCTGTATTTTTTTCCATATTCAAAACATAAATGCTTTGGGCTTTTCAAAAATATATAATACTTATATAATATTTCAAGTATCAGCCCTGTATTTAGATAAATTTCATTTTTGTTATAGCAAGTCAAGACAAATATCACTTTAGTAGAACGTTTCGCGCAATAAACAAATATCACTCTCATTCGTATATGGTAGCATGGAAAGTATTCATTAAAAAAATATTATTCAGTATGAGTCACTAAATAATTTGACAAAACAATAAATTTAAACTCTTATGAAACACTATTTATCGACTATAAACGCTGTGGACCTAATTAGTAGGTAGCTATGGAAAAAGAGAAAGTGCAGAATGTATATAACTCCTGTCACCAGTTAACAAATTTTTCTTACAATGGCGAATGATAATCCAAGATATCAAAATTACGAAAAATTAGATATGGTTGGGATATACTACCAAGTTGGTTTCAATCCAAATCAAGCGATGGACCTCTATTTTGAAAGGTATTTACTATTACCCATTTACTGGGTGTCAGTAAGATAATAAGATAGGAATTTTAGGTTTCCTGAAAGGAGACAACCGAGTAGGAGAATATTTGGTAGACTAAAAAAAAATTTGGAAAATTTTGGATCTTTTGATAAGCCTAGACCAAAAAGTTATAGGAAAGAAAATGCTGAAGATGCTGAAATTGGTGTCCTCGCAAAGGTTGAAGAGAACAAAAATACTTCTTGCAGAGAAATTGAAGATTCGATCGGCATTCCAAAGACAAGAGTTATATATATACCCCCTACATACCTCAAACTATACATCATCTGCACCCAGGTGATGCTGAGAAGCGCATTGAGTTTTGTAGGTGATATATACAAAAGACGGGAGAAAATATGAATTTTGGGCATTTAGTGGTATGGTCCGATGAAAGCTATATAAGTAGCGCTGGCATTTTTAATAGAAATAATCTTCGTTATTGGTCGAATGAAAATGAGCACGTTACGGTGGCTCGTCAACAGCAAGGCAGATTCGGCTTTAATGTATCTTGTTTCGTTTTTGGAGGAAGATTGGCATACCGCATTTTCGACGGTAACTTGAATCACCGAAGATATTTGGAAATTTTGGATGATTGTCTTTGTGAACTACTTGACGAAATTCCGTTGGCTCAATACGGACACAGTTATTTTCAACAAGATGGCGCACCTTGTCATAACGCAGGTCCCGTTAGGGCTTTTCTTAATGAAAGATTCCAAAACCAGTGGATTGGTAATAATGGTTCCATTAACTGGCCACCAAGGTCCCCTGACTTATCGATATTAGATTTTTTCATATGGGGCTTTATGAAAAATAAAATAAACCACACGCGACACGAAAATCGAGATGCTCTCATGAATGCACGAGAGAAGCTTTCGAATTCTCACGCATAAGACTTTGTTCTTACTGCGGTCGATTGACGCTATCCTCAGAAGATGTCGGTTGTGTCTTCAACAGAATGGACAGCAATTTGAACAATATTTATAAAATATTTTCAACCGAAAAATAATAGAGCTTTGTTTTGTAGCAGTGTTTCATATAAGTTTTAATTTCTGTTATAATAATTTTTAAATTAATCTTTGTTTAGTAACTTATATTAAATAATATTTTTTTAATGAATACTTTCCATGCTACCATATATAAATGAGAGTGATATTTGTTTATTGCGCTAAACGTTCTACTAAAGTGATATTTGTCTTGACTTGCTATAACAAAAATGAAATTTATCTAAATACAGGGCTAATACTTGAAATATTATATAAGTATTATATATTTTTGAAAAGCTCTAAGCATTTATGTTTTGAATAAGGAAAAATATACAGTGTCCCATTTAAAAAAATATAACTTTGGGTTATATCTGAACAATGACAGCTCATTTCAAAAATCTCACTACGCCACTGGATTCTACGTAAAAAGTGTATAAAACAAAGTTTTTACTTTTCCTATAAGTTGAAAGATAGCTGTCATACAAGGCGAGGGCCAAAACGCAATATTTTCAACTTCGCCCTGTATCTCAAAAACGAAGCTATGAAAATTTTGTTTACGGTATTGTGTGATTCACAAAAAAGTAGCCAACGTTCGCGAAAACCGCAAATCTCTATCTTTAAAAATAAGCGAGTTACCCCGTAAGGACATCGAAAATGGGACAGCCTGTACATATACCACCGGTGACCAAGCACGGCTGCTACAAAAACTTGACATGCACCACCGGTGGTACATGTCGGCGCGAACGTGTTAACAAAGCAAAGAAGATGGACCCTTTAGAAGATTTGAAAATTACGTCGGCCAACTACAAAAACTCACCTATCACGATCGATCAACTGGACCTCAGAATATTCCCACTAATTGAATCTGTTTCTTAAATATTTAGATTGATGCAATGTCAATTCCAGTTTGATAACTCTTGGAGAATGGGCTAGTTACCTGAAACATATGTCTAGTATGAATATATCTTTGTTAAGATATATTCATATAACACGGCATAAGACGTCTTTTTACCATCTTCTTTTACTCACTTATTGAAGAAATGAGACAACAAATTTCATATAGAGTGTAAATTCTAGCATAAATAAATATTTTTGTGATGTAAGTAGACATACATGTGTGTATAACAAAGATATGGATTGATTGGGCCGATACATGGTGTGAATTAATAAACATATTGAAACAATGGTTAATAATAACAAATTACACATTTATTAAAATAAATAACGCATGATGCACGTTCCGGTGAACCTTCTTCAGATGCTAATGGCAAAATAATTATATTTCTCTGTTATATCGTGAACAAGAAATAAAGAGATGACAAATTGTGTAAAAGGATTAAATGAAAAGATAGTTATACAGCCTCACTTTCATCAGAAATTCAAGTAGAAAACTTGAATCTCTCTTATCTAGGCACAACATTAACATTGCTTATCGTACCGGTAATAATTTAGGAAATTATATAAAAAATAATACATCCAAAGTTCATAAAGATAATAAATCAGGAGTTTATAGAATTAATTGTGATGATTGTGATAAGTTTTACATTGGTAGAACTTTCAGAAGTTTTCAAACTAGAATTTCAGAACACAAACGTAGCTTTGTTAATCAAAGGTCGGATTCACAGAATGCAAACCATTTAGTCCAAGAAAATCACACGTTCAATTTCGATTTTAAAATATTAAATGCAGAAAGTAATTTAAACTTAATTTTTTAGAATCATTACACATAAATAAATACAAGCATTCCGGTCTCCTATTGAATAGCCAAATCCATCATATTTCAAGCACCCTTCTCAATTTTTTCAAAATTACCGAACTACCTGACTAGCAGTTCAGAATTGGTTTTTCCTATTCTAATAATGATTTGTAACCATATTTCTATTTACCCCTTTTACACAATTTGTCATCTCCTTATTTCTTGTTTTCGATATAACAGAGAAACATAGTTAGATTGCCATTAGCATCTGAAGTAGGTGAAGTTCCACCGAAACGTGCGTCATGCGTTATTTCTTTCAATAAATGTGTAAATTGTTATTATTAACCATTGTTTTAATATAATGAAGTTAACTTTTCATTTCATTTCAATGACATGTTTTTTTTTGAGCAGATACCTTCAGTTTGTTCATCGTTTTTCTTCTCGATAGCTCTCGAGACTGCAGATGATTACCTGAGCCAACGAAACTTCATATTTATGCAGTAAATGTTGAACAATAAGCATAAATTTTCCATAATTTTGTAGGATTTCTGGAAATTTTTTTCCATATTACCTTGACATTTCATAGGAAGCTACACCTTGGTGTAATAATGTTCCTTATTGAAATTCTCCAAATTTAAATTAACTGCAACTAAAATTGAAATTACCGTTGAAGCAGAGCTCAAGAAAAAAAATGTTGAATTATTGGTGCAAAATGGGATCGCGATTAATTACAACGCGCCATCTATTGTTGTAGTATTGGGACGTCTATATTGTCTGATATTTCGAACTGTAGGGTGAGTTGAATAATTTCGTAGTGTTATGCTTTCGCAAATTCATGCTTGCATAATGTTTTATTCAATATTGATGCCTGCATACCTATTCTGATATAATTTCAGAGGTATTCTATAATTTCATTAGATTAATTGGAGAGAAATTAAATTTCCTGGAAATTTATTGATTTTAACATATGCTTTGTGTATATATCGTGTATTTTCATTTCCTCATGCTACACTTTTTATGGGAATACTGCACAGCTTTTTCATCGCGGTGATAATAATCTGCATTGTACTCGATAGTGAATATTTATCCTCAAATTATGTAAATTACAATCATATCGTAAAAAGTAGGTATCCATATGCTTCGGAAAATATATACCTTGTTCGTATTCGAATGTTAAAAATATCGATTTGGTGGTTGCAGCTATTGCACGAGTTACTTTGAATGGTTTTTTTTGTAATAGGTGCCGTCATATCAGTCCTCAAAATGAACAAGTGCTATGGGTCTGCGAAGTGACATCTCAATGTGAATAGATAAATACTTCAAAAGGTTTGTTTGTGACCCAAATATTTTTATATAATTGGTAAATAGTTGGAGAGGGTCAGTGAAAGAAAACACAGAAACCTATCTCATGTTAATATCGACGATTCGACAAGTTTTATTGTCATCCTCAGGATACAACATATGCAGATTTATTTAGTTAGAAATTTAAAACACAGGATGCAATGGATAATATCCATTTTAAGGTTGTTGTACATATATGTACAATGCCAAAGAAACACTTTTCTGATTCGGTTCTTTTTAGATTGTCTTTTTGTAATGGATGTATTTTTATTAAGGACAGATTTGTTTATCGTTTTACTAGCGTCTAGCAACTTTACAAAAAGAAAATCTAAAAAGAAACGAACAAGAAAAGTGTTCTTTTGGCAGATGTACAACAACTTTAACATGGAAATTATCCATTACATCCTGTGTTTTGAATTTCTAACTAAAGAAATCTGAATATGTCGTCGATATTAACATGAGATAGATTTCTGTGTTTTCTTTCACTGGCCCTTTCCAACTATTCACCAATTATAAGATAAATATCTGCCTATTCGAGATATAAGTCCAACATATTTTGTGAATTTTCTTGTAATATAATCTACATGTACAGGGTTGGCAAATTTCGACATTTGTATGAAGTATCTCTGTAACTATAGAAGGTACCATAAAATGTAGGGCTTCTTCTCGTTTTGTTTTTCGAGGCAAATTCAATGCAAAAACCAAAATTTGCTGTCGTTTTTTGTAATCGAGTTATAAACAAAAGTTCGATTTTTCGACTTCAAGGCAAGTGTGGATATCAAGGTTGTTTGTGAAGTTACGAGATAATAACTCTTACATTCTCAAGGCACTTTTTTCTATATAATCCAATGGCGTCGAGAATATTTGATAAAAAGGTGCGATTTCGAGTTATGGCCTGAAAATTTATTTCTTTAAGTGGGAGTAATAGTTGGCAGTTAGTTTGGTTGGAATGGAATTTTTTTCTAACGATGTATCATATGTCGGGTCGCTTTTGATGTGTAAGTCTTTATTAACGAAAATAATATTTTACTATATTATTTTTGCGTCTTTGATACGTACACCAAGTAGGCTAGTGTCATCTATGGCAGAGTTTGTTCATTTCTTTCCGACATAATAAGTATAAATTAACTGATTCAATAGTGAAAGTCAGGATTTCGTACCTTTACGTTAGAAATCTTCATTCAACATAATAACAATTGACGTATTGCATTTGAGATATATTTGAATCGCTATCCAGAAACAAGACCACCTTATTCTTTTCTTCTGTTATCTATTCCTGCATAATTTCAATTAGAATATATTGGACCTGTGAGATTTCCAGTAAATTCCAGGGCGGTGTAATCTAATCTAATTCTATCATATTTGGTTGTAAGAGATACTGAAAATGAAGTCTATGACATCAATTTATTGTATATCTTTATATTTCGATTTTGTTACCATTGATTTAAAAAAAATTAAAATAAGTACTTATATCACATCAAGACATTTTTTTTTTCATTTTGATGTTTTCTATTAATTTTGAAATATTGTATTTAAATTCTATTAACGTCAAGACCTTCTTTATTTTTTTGTTCTTAGCTGAATTTTGTGAACTACGTATATCAGATAACTGCCGGAAAAGTAGTAGTAAATTGATATTTTCTCTTCCTCTTAGAATACTATTAATTTTAATTTTCTTTGCAGTTTAGAAAAAATAAGCTTTTCTAACTTGTTAGTTGTTTGGTATTATCAGTGACTTAATAACCTAACTTTGACTTTAAAATTATGACTATTTAGTTCATCTATTTCTCTATTTTGCCTTCATCTTATGTTTGTTAAAATGGTCGAGAGTACTGTTTGCTGAACAGTTATCACGCCTTATCCTTTCGTATCTTCACTTGTATGTCCAGGTAAGATTCTGGCATATTTCAGTTTTGTGTGTAGTAATTAGTTACAGCAGAGCTGTGAATATTCTTGTCCATTCACATAAAACTTAATTTTTGCGATTAAGTTATTTAAAATTTTGGGTTACATCTTTATCTTGGCTCAACATCTTGAGAGATTGCTCCATCTGCCACTCATCTTCTGAATTTAATTGCAAGAGTATTTCAGTTGATTTATCTCAATTGTGACATATATTACCAGCTTTTACTTGTGTTAAATTATTTATTTCTTTTTTTCTTGAAGAAATTTGTTGAAGTAATATGAATTGTAAGTATGTTACTTATTTAGTTATGACGAGTGACAAAGAAGAAATAACTATCTTTCGAAACATGGGGAATTAGAAGTGAAGTAAATTGAGGATTAGTTTTTTAACGTACAGGGACATTGAAAATATAATATAGATATACAATTACAGATGGAATTATTTCATACAAAGATCCAGTTACTAAGAAACTTTTATTTCTATATATTTATCTATTTCGTTTCTTTTTTCAAATGATGAATACATCACTTATCTTTTCAGGTTTATAGGAAAGACCATTATGTCCAATTCTGGTGGATGCGCTTTTCAGAGATTTGTCTCTGGGATAGTCATTGATGCTGAGCAGCAGTATCTAGATCACGCAAAACTGTCAGCGATGACTTCTTCTCCACCTATTTAGTTTTTCGGCATCAGCTATGATCCTTAAGTGTTTGGACTCTAGATAGGGATAGAAACTGCAATTTTGACTTGATCGTTTAAACCATGAATCACTTGGACAGACATTATTGCGAATGGAATAGTGGCACAATTTGAGAAAAATTGCTCTGTATAATAAAATCCTCATACCATGGGTAGTTGTGCCTCGTCCGCCTCGCTGTGGCAACCTACAATTTTTATATCCCTTCAAGCTTTGATTAAACATTTTATTTTTTGTTGCGATGTGTTACAATCGTTCCTCATAAGTATTTGTTTTTCAAAATTTCTTTCTTAAGACCGATGTTTGAGGAACTATTACGCCCATACATGGGGTATGTCTGGGATTCATCCGATTAATGGTAGAGTGCTGAGCATTTAAACTTGTGTTTTGGTGTAAATTAATCTCAATTTATACCAACGTGTAGGTTAAACTTGAAATATGTATTTTTTTTTGGAATGTATCTTGCGAATATCATAACGTTTTAATCTTTTTCTTATACAAGCTGAAGCTTGATTTTCATGACAATAGGAGATGAAGTGCGGTATTTTGCATAAGGTTTTCTTTGCTATAAAATTTGGCAAAAAAAACGGTGTCAGGGGAAACCAGGTAGGAACGAAGATCCTTCGGAAAATATAGAAGAACCACAATTTGCAAAAAATAAACATGTGCGTCTCGGGGCGCACGACAGAAGTGATAACTCATACTAATCCAAGTTGTCCAGTTTTCAGATCACTCGGACGTCAGTACAATGCAGATTAAAGACGCAAAGTGTATATAACGAGAGTGTAACGTATCGTCACGCTATATAATGGAATATAAACCTTCTATACGTAGTCATTATTTTATGGAACAAATTGAAAATGCTTTATCTTTTCATTGTGCCATATCTGATCCTGTCGTAATCTGTTCTTTTAAGCATATAACTTATTCAAAATTATTTCGATATTTCACATCTGTCAGGCGTCCCACGACTGCTCATGACGCTTTCGCGTTGCTTGTACATGAATTTATGATTATATACTATGCATTGGCGATTGGCTTGGCGGAGTGGGATCAGAAGGAGAAGGGATGAGAGAACGGAAAACAAGAGGGAAAAAGAGAAAGGTATTATACAATATTCGCTTGTGTTACTTCCGTTACTTCCGTAACGGTTTTAGTCTCACATATTTTTTAGTTGTGTCCCGCAGCAAAATCTCTATCTCACCTACCGTAAGGAACTTACCTTTCTCATATTTTCGGCAAAATTTCATTTCAACTCACTTTCAACGTGCTGAACCGTAACCCCTTTCAAATGTCTCTGAATAATCACCTGCTAATTAAATGCATCGATCCTAAATCGACAAATTAGATATACACCGACTGAAATCGTAGCTTGCGACTGCGCGAGTACACGACCGTTAAGTATGAGCTTCAAATATTTCTGTTTTTCCACGTTTTGATTCCGATGACTTTATATCAACAGTTTGTTAGTAACAATCAAATTCATTAATTTTACAGAGCAATAATGATTCATTAAAACAATGGTTTAAAAAAACAATCCACACATTTATTAAATGAAATACGAATGACGCTCATGACGCACATGACGGTGAAACTTCACCTTCTTCAGATGTTAAATTCAAACTGAATATATTTCTCCGTTATATGGAATACAAGAAATAAATAAATGAGAAATTGTTTGGAAAAAGTAAATAGAAGGATGTTCACCGAAACTTGCGTCATGCGTATTTTATTAAAACCATTGTTTCAATATGTTTATTAACTTACATAATATATCCGCCCAATCAATCTGAAGAGTAATTATTGTCTAACTCTGCTCGGATCAAGCCATTAAACTCAGTGTTTTTGCTCATTTGAATTATCAAAAAGTCCTGAATATAAAAGAAGTCTTGGATATAATAGAAGTTTCGGAAAAGAAAATTCTGTACTTATTATAAAAACTCACGAATAACGAAATACCGTACTTATCGAAAAGTCTCGTATATGAAAAGTTTCTCAGCACGAGAAAAACCGTACCTATTATAAAAGAAGCCCCTTGAAACACATCATTAGAGTTGGATTCCACCCAAGACAATCTCAGCTAACGAACTTCTGCATTATCAGGGGAGATTCACCATCGACATCAGTTGGATCATTTTAAGTTGAGTTTTGCTTTTTTTTGGTAACTTAAATACCTGTTTTCATATTTTATTTTATTTTTTTGAAATTAATATCTAATTTAATATTCAAGATCATTCATGAGCTTATTTTCTCTATAAATTAGTTATTAAATAACTTTTACGTCGACCTCTAAATAAGAGCTTACTCTAACGTAGACGAAATTGATCATTAATGACCCATTTTAATGTACAATCTCTCCTATTTTAATGTATGATTGTCATGAGCAACCAAACACAGAAGTATTCAGCACGGAATAGTTGAATTTTTCTGTGTCTGTATTGTTATTCCACAGAGAAAATGAATTCATAATTCAAATCGAAAAATTTAACTCTATACAAAATAAAGTAGCAACAGCGGAAAAATTTTTATGCAATAATCGTTCGAAAGTAATTCGCTTCGTTCAACTTCCACCAGTTCCACATATTCCTTATCGGATATTGTAGGTAATGTGAACTATTCAGAATGTCACATGTCTAATATTCCATCTATGAATTTCTCAAATTGTTCCATCGGAAGCATAATAGTATATTATGATATTAGGAGAATAAGTGATACTTTATGTGCTGAGCGTGGAAAGTTTGTCTGACGAACGTAGTGAGTCAGACAATCCATGCGAAGCACATAAAGTATCTTATTTTTTTCTTCAAACGTGCATAATTTCATTCGAAATAAAACAATAGAAGGAAACGAATTTTTTAATAAAGATAACAAGATTGAATCTTTAACTTATTTCACTGTATATTGCCTTTTTGGTATCGTTGTCATGGATACGTACTTGTTTGACATCCATCAAAACAAATATTTCAAATTCGGTTAAGAAAATGAGTTTAGAAATGTGTAATGATCCTCCCGAGGTGGTAGAGGCAGCTAGAATAGCTATACAAAACTTGCTGCCGACGAAATCTGCTGCAGTATATGAAGCTGCGTTTGTTAAGTTCAACAAATGGTGCAATGGAAAAAAAGTTATGCAATACTCTGAGAACGTTTTGTTGGCATATTTTACCGAAATGGCACTGAAAATGAAGAGTTCTAGTTTGTGGGCTCATTATTCAATGATAAGGTCTGTGTTGAATTTGAAGCATAATGTGAACATTGAAAAATACAACAATTTGCGTGCATTTTTAAAAAAGCAAGGATAAGGTTATAAGCCAAAGAAATCGAGAGTCTTGTCAAGGGAACAGTTCAGCAAATTTTTGTCTGAAGCCCCAGATGAAAAGTATTCGGCGATGAAGGTAATAAAATTACATTTTGTTTGTTTCACATTGTGCTAACCAACACTTAATTTTTTCGGTAGTTTTGATATTTGGAATATCTGGGGCATGTCGTTGCGATGAACTAGTGAATACGACAGTTGATGATCTTGAAGATATGGGTTCTTTGCGGCTAATAAACATTCCCAACACTAAAACTAATAAGAGTAGAACCTTCAACGTCCTGGGTGATGAATATCTGAGCAAATATAGAAAGTACGTTAATTTGCGCCCTGCCGATTTTAGGGAACGACGTTTTTTTTTGAAATATCAAAATGGGAAATGTTATAAAGCTTTTATGGGTATCCATAAAATTGGTAGTGTAGCAAAAGACGTGGCATTGTATCTTAAGATTCCAAATTGGAAAGAATATACAGGGCATTGCTTAAGAAGAACTTCCGCAACAATGCTTGTTGATAGTGGGGTGGATATCACTACGCTGAAAAGGCATGGGGGTTGGAAATCTGATGCAGTTGCCGAAAGGTACATCGAAGACTCTGTGCAAAGAAAACCAAAGTTGCTAAGAGAATTCTTCAACCTAGCTCCGCGGAAAATCTCGAACAATCTTCATTTAATGAACCCGATACAAGTAATGGATTTGTAAATGCCGTTCACTCTGGAAAAGTTGTTATGAATAGTACTGATATTGCAAGAAGTGGAGGATTCTTAAATGATGCAAATCTTCATAATTGTACTTTTACTATAAATATTACGAATAAATAATAAATACCATTGTGAATAAATTCATAGTACTATGATGTGTTTATACGCTTAGGAGTATAAGTACTTATACTTCTAGTCATATAAATCACACTTAATGTCATTGAGGAACGTCACAAAAGTTATCACTTATATGACGTTTGAAGAAAAATATAAATATATCGAAATGAACATAAAAGTTTATATTGTGCCAAATGTATCTGTTATGCAACATAAAAATATATTTCAATCAAGAATTTATACTTAATTCATGATGAGGTCGACGGAAAAATCTTATAATAAACTCGTTTATTAATGTAGCGATTAATGGTTTCGAAATATTAAATTATCTCAACCATTAATCGCTATCAGCAATAAACTAGTTTATTAAATAACTATAATTAACTCAATTTGGTAACAATTTTGTAATCGAAAGAAAATAGTAAAATTTCAATGTTTCAGTCTTTACATTTATCGCTAAATACCACCAATATTTTCTTTTTAGGTAAGTAAGCCTTCAGCCTTCTGCTGGTTATTCTCTGGATGAGAGTTTTCAACATGGTAATAAGGCTACAATGTATAACTCTTTGGTTATTTCATTATATTCCATAATATTATAATCATTAATTTTTCTATAGTCTTTGAATTGAAGGAATTTCAAAAACATCACAAATTCGGAAAATATCCTGATCAAAGTTGATATGTTTTTATCTGGCTGATGCTTTAATGCACGTGTCGAGAAAAATTGAATCTGTATACATCTTAGTTAGATGAATACCTTTTCTGTCATTTATATATTCTTTAATTTTTTTCGAATATGTAATATTTCTCAAATTTATATATTATAGCTGAATATTAGGAATTTTAAAACACAAATTCGGTCAATATCCTGATGAAAGTTGGTTTATTTGTATCTTAGTGGTGTTTTGATGTAAGTTGTGTATAAAATTGAACCTGTGTACATTTTACTAAGATGTAAACATGATCTGTAATTTATTACATTCATAAATTTTTTTAAAATAGGTGATTTTTTTTACCTTTTGATTATACCAAAACTTCAAGAATTTAATAACATCACAAATTCGGGAAATATCCTGAACAAAGTTTATATTTGGGTGGTGCTTCAATGTATGTTGTGTGTAAGAAAAATTTAATTTGTATACATTTTACTTAGATATAAGCGTCTTCTGCAATTCATTATATTCGTTAATTATATGTAATATTTCTCAATTTTTTTGATTGTTTCAAAATGTAAAAACATCAGGAATTAAAAACATCACAAATTCGGGCAAAATTCTGATAAAAATTATTTTGTACCTGTATATATTAATGATTTTTTCATGTACGTTATGTGTTATTGCTTTAATATTTATTCATTTCATAATCTTGCCTTGTATTCACTCCATTCAAATAAATCTCAGTCTACGAGATAATGAAGATATATTAACAATATGTAAACAGAAACGAAGCTTTCAAAATGCTCCTCATGCACAGTAATATCATGCAACTAACTTCTTCAAAGGATTTGAGTCTATAACAATAGTTTCATATACCGCATTCTTGCAAAACAAATACTTAATTATCTTATTGTGGTTGAGAGGATATTCAAATATTGTAAATAAGACTTCACAGTTTTCGATTTTCAGTATATTGTGTTAACATGACAATTTTTTAGCCAAACACAGTGGCTTCTTCAGATGTATATTACATACTAACTTTTACAACGAAAATATTGAAAGATGAAGGAAGGAAATATACACTAAGAATGGGAAAAACCTATATGTAATCACTTAGCAGGTAGAAAGCACAAACTGTTAATGACTTGGGAAAAATACAACAGGCACAAATATTCAATATTACATCTAGAAAAGATTTAACAACGGTGAAAAATTCATATCTAATTGGTCATTTAACAAATTATTGTACTGTTTCATACTATTAATTTCAAGAGCTTCTAATATATCGATTTATATATCTTTTCTATATGTAATATTTCAAATTCACTATTAAAAATATGATTATGTTCCAGATGTGATATATGTGCATAAGTCGAATCTTATTTTTTCTTGTCGTAACTTCTTTTATGTTCTGATATTCAAACCCCAAAGTTCCTGCCAATTTGGCCAACATATACTTTAAGACATGAAGCACAAGTTAGCTTATAGATCCCTGACTTATGTTGTTGTGTAGTTTTATCTTTTGAATTTTTAATATGTTTACCAATGGTATTCTGAGTTTTGAATGCTATGTTTAAATTTCGATTTGACAAAAAGTTTTGAATTTAGAGTGATACCGTAAAATGGGGTGAATAACAACAATATTCAACATTTCCGGTTGTATAACTTCAAAACGGTTTGACTTAGAAAACTTGTTCTTAGCGCAAAACTGTTTTATTAACTTCACCCTCATCCCTGCAAATCGAAATTTTTCAATTTTTTTTGTGAATGCCCTTTTTTTAAAAAAATAGGGTGTGTTGCGATTCACCTTACATCCGGTGTGAATAACAACACCTGCTTGATTTTACGTGTTTTGGCTTTCACACTGTCTAAGAGGTGAAAGACAACACACCTTACGTTTTAAAAAAACATTGTATACTAAAAAAAAATTAACTTCATATATTTAAAAGTGAAAATTTATGAATAAACTGTCTAGGAGGTGGAAGACAACACATTTTATATTTAAAAAAACATTGTAAACTACAAAATAAATTAACTTCGTATATGCAAAGGTGAACATTTATAAATAAACAAAAATTTTTTTCTTCGAAACAAAATATTCACTTTCTTAAAAAAACACATAGGTATAGGTACAAAAGTTACTTCCACTTGATGGCGTCCACTTGAAATATCAAAATGCCTCTTCGGCCCTTTTCAGGGTCCTTAACTTTACCAATAATTTGGTTGAAACTGAATTCGGTCAGATCTGGAATGTCTGGATAAACAAAATATGTTTTATTTGGAGGTCTTTTCATCGAAGGCATCACCCGAAAAAAATTTGCAGTGTAATTTTCATCGATGGATTGAACTCTACCAATGTATTTCTGACTAAAAAATTCAACCAATATCCAATCGTCTATTTTTATAGACTGAATAGTAACTGGAAATACACCTTCAAACGTTTTACCGTTCTTGGTAACCAAACTTTCAATGGGGCAAAGGTGTTCATTGACACTACTGGTGCTTGGTCCTTGAGAAAAATAAGGGAGACTTTCTTCGTCATCATCCATATGATCTTCCATTTTATCATCTTCTTCATTGGAATCACTACATTTGGTTTCATTAAAATCTGTTCCTGCTACACTTCGCCCTGGTAAAACGTTAATTTTTTTTCGCTGTTGCCTTGGTTTAGGGAGATTCTCGTATCTTAGTTCTTTCAAAATATCAACTACAGAATCTGTTAAAGCTTCCGCATCATTTTCATGAACTTGTGAATCTGATGGTAGTCTTGATAATATTTAATCTGGATTTATTGGAACAATTCCACATTTTCGAAAACCCGACCTTACATTTTTTGCCGCATTTTGTTTAATGGCTTCCAACAATAATTTAAGCAGATGAGGAAATGTGGTCTTTGGGATGCTCGATTCTCTTCGGCCCGGGCCTTTTTTCCAGTCGGTTAATATCTTACGCCAAGCCTCCTTAAATGGGCGAAAACAAGCCACATCCAAAGGCTGAGTCATGTGGCTGGAATTCGCTGGTAGAAACACGAATGATATATCGTGCTCTTCACATCTTTCTACAGCTTCCAAAGAGATGTGCGAAGAGAGATTGTCCCCTATTAACACTTTTTTCCGGGCAAGTTTCGAAAATACGGAATGGCAATGGTCTCAATCTAATCCTGGAAGCAGTTGCTGTCGAACCATCCAGAAGGGGTTGAACTGAAACGAGCACCTCGTGGCCCCCCTATCTTCCAAGTTTCGTACATATGTTTGGCCTTATACACCACGAAAGGAGGTAAAATTGTTCCGTCTGCTGCGGCTGCAAACATGAGGGAGGTGGCCGACTTACTGTGGTTCATTACCCTTTCCGGGTATTTAATTCCCCGTTTTGAAATTACTCTTTTTCGTCCTGGGTCGTCAGTCAAATTGGTTTCGTCGTAATTGACGATATTGGACGGACTGACATCATCTATTGAGTTTCGAAGATTTTCAAAATAACACCCGACTTGTTCAGTAGTTAGTCCAGCCTTTGACCTTTTAATGTTTTGACAGAACCTCATCGAGAGTCTTTCTTTGTGACGCTTAACGAAACCCAAAGCAAACTCCATCCCCGTCATATTGTTTTGAAACCGTTCAACTCGTCGGCCGATTTTGTCCAGATAATTTTTCACTATAACTCTCAGATCATATAAATCCAATGGTTGTCCCCATTCGGAGCACTGAACTAATCTGTTTACAATTTGGAGCTCAACTTCTGCAAACAACACAGTCTGACCACCTTTGGAAAGACACTTTTCACCCCTTTCTTCTTTGTTTTTGCGTCTACACAATACTGTATAATCAATTTTATATTTAGCTGCTGCTACTCTAAGATCGCTTTTTTGTAAACATCTTCTGACTCCCTACGGCAAGTTTTAGCACTTGGATCACGCTTATACTCACGAGGCATCTTTGTCACTAAGCGAAAAACCATACTCCGTGATATGCGGCGGACCGACAAGCGTTAACCTGTTGTTG
This sequence comes from Cynegetis impunctata, assembly GCA_030704885.1. NCBI lineage: Eukaryota > Metazoa > Arthropoda > Insecta > Coleoptera > Coccinellidae > Cynegetis > Cynegetis impunctata. The sequence continues at coordinate 375,215 of JARQZK010005109.1, read as the reverse complement.
CGTTTGACCCCACTTTTCCGCCATGTGTGACCAATCAAATTCAAAAATTCATAGATTCCAGGCATTTTAGTTTAGGTGTTGCCAAGTTTAAAAATTATAAGTAGAAATGTATCAGACATGTGTTATCGAGCTTTACCTCAAATTCAAATGTTAAGGAAGTTTGTCAAATAAAGGACAAAATCTTATCGAAAATTGATGATTAATTAAATATTATAACCTCAAACATTATTCTTTCGGAAATCTGGTTTTTGTGCTTCATGTATTAGGTAAAGTTCCCATATATATATACAAAAAATATTTCAACCGCCTGAAAAGCATACAGAGTGGTGAAAAAAATATAACGTTGTTTTCCTGAAAACTGTTGCGATTGGTACAATAGTTGCGTTTCACCCCATTTTACGGTAGGTCACCTATTATATGCCATATAAGTTAAGTTTTTATCATTATCTTTTACGTTCGGATACACTTGAAAAATGGTTGCCTTATACAATCTCCTTGTTAAAATATTATCTTTTATTTTTGTAGGATATCCATTATTGTGCGCTATTTGTTTAATGATTTGTAATTCCTTAGTGTAATTTTTTTGTGATAACGGTATATTATCATTAATATGTAGACTCATGTCTACGTATCATGCTATTAAATGTTGCCAATTGATGTTGGTAAGGATGTGAAGACGATTGTGTATCGTGAAGTCAGAATGTTATACACAATTCGTACAAACTTTTTACCTGATAAGTAATTACGTTTAAGTCTTTCCCATTCTTATTGTATATTCCCTTCATCATCTTTCGATATTCTCATTGTAAAAGTGAGTATATAATATACATCTGAAGAAGCCACTGTATTTGGCGAAACAATTATCATGTTGAAAAAATACGGTGAAAATCGAAAACTGTAGAGTTTTATTTACAATATTATAATTAGGCCAAGCTACAGACATTTAGAGTGAGCATTTTGTGTAAAAAGCGTTACAAGAAAACTAGCTCCGCCACTGTTTGTAAAATGGTTCCATATGATATAGTGATTTGTTTTTCACTCGACTTTATTATTCATAACTTTATTATTAACAATTTTATGCAAAAACTTGCGTTTTTTTTTTTAATTTTTGCTTATAAAATTGAAACTATCAGAGTAATCGTGATGGTGTCGATAGACTAATAATTGTAGAAAATCAAAACGAAGAAAATGAGAGGTCGGACGACTCGATCAGACCCTTAGTTTAAGAGAAAATGCAGTTTTTTCAAAAATTCATAACTCGGTTACTTTCTGAGTTGTAGCGTAGATCCTCCAGTAAAAATTAGCTATTAATATAAACTTTATTTGAGCGAACGGCAGGTACTGTCCGATGCATATTTTTTGATCTATGGTCATTTGAATATTTTACTATATCTGAATATTTTTCAGCAGACCTGAATGCGACAGGTATAGTCCGATTTCAATTTACAAAAAAGATTTTGAAAGTAGAATTCTCATAGTTCAAAACGTTAATCTTGGTTTCACATTAAAACGCTGAGAAATATATTAAAAATGAAGCTGAACATGACGAAAAACGACCGAGCGCTTGAGAGTAGTTGAAGAGTGGGGGTAGAGCAGCAGGCAAGGATAAGCATGACATTCGAAAGCGTCGGCATTTTGAACATGTCGATAATTTCTTGGCTGTTTTTCGTCATGTTCAGCTTTATTTTTAACATATTTCTCAGCGTTATCATGTGAAACCAAGATGGACGTTTTGAACTATGAGAATTCTACTTTCAAAATCTTTTTTGTAAATTGTAATCGGATCATACCTGTCGCATTCAGGTCTGCTGGAAAATTGCATAGTACAATATACAAATGGCCACAGATCGAAAACTATGAATCGGACAGTTCTTGCTCTTCGCATAAATAAAGTTCATATCAATAACTAAAACTGACCGGCGGATCTACGCTACATCTCAAAAAATAACCGAGTTATGGGTTTTTGAAAAAACTACATTTTGGCCGGTATTTTCGTCTTTTGATTTTCTACAATAAGTCCATTGACACCATCACGATTACTCTGATAGTTTCAATTTTATAAGCATAAAATTGTCAATAACAAATTATAAATAATAAAATCGACTGAAAAACATATCACTATATCAACTATTCTACAAAAAATAGAGCAGCTGGTTATCTTCTAACACTTTTTACATGAAAAAATCTCTATATCATAGCCTTAATGGATTTTCACCAAATATTAGCCCAATCAATTAGTAAGGAAATTAAAAGTTGAAAGAACATACGCACTACAAATTCATTATAACTTATTCAGTCGGTTGCGTAGACGCAAAATATATAAAGGGACTCATCTCCCAATTTGAAATGAAGCAATCAAGTAGTGTGTTAGACTATCCCGTTCAATCACAAAGTTTTTCAGATGTTGACTTACCTCTGCATCCACCATTCGCCGGATACATATGAACTTGTTAAATAACTTATAGGAAATCTATAACCTTTGCGTGGTTTACACTATGGTGTGGTCTTCAATTAGTAAATGATATCGATATATTTACCTCAACTAAAATGTTACTTCGTTTATTATATTTCTCACAAAAATAAATAATTATATCGAGAGAGTGAATATACCGTAGATGAAGCTGTGAAAAGTTCATATATGTTTCAAAAATTTCCATTAGCTACCTACGAGTTCAATACACAAGAGGCAAATTATAATATATCATGCGACGATGAAGACTTGCCAACTAAAAATACTGAAGGATTATGAATAATGAAATACTAATTGGTGCTTCGTTCATTACTCTTTACATTTTACAGAAAAAATAACTTATTAAAGTGAAAACACTCAAACTTTCTATGAAATTTTTTAATGAAAAATGAGTTAATCTTTGTTTAATATTTGCTTATGATTAGGATGGTTCTGTACAATATGTTATTATGCTGATATTAAATGTATCATCATTTTGTTGATGTATTCCATTTTGATTTCCGTTGAACGAATTCAATTTGTTTAAATTCAACTCGAAATTTTCTTATTATCTTCATCGTCAAATTTCTATGATTTTATAACTGTATATTTTAACAATGATAACAAGAAACGTGACATACTGGTAAATACATTTTGGAATATACATATGACGAAAGAATCTGTGTTTTTTTCTGAGAATGGGGTGAACTTCTGAGATATACTGGACACTAGTTTAAGGCAATAATATTCATGTTCTTCCTATTTAATCTTCAAGATTAAATCATAAATTGCTTTACAAAATATTGATATTTCCAAAAATTCGAAAAAGTTTATAGTCTTGATTATTATTATCCCAGGAGTACATGTGAACAACAATATGATAGTCTGTGGAAAACGAAAAGAAGTAGTCATTCAAATTCAACATCGTTCACTTTATGATCCAGTAACTTTGTCGCCTGAAAGTATGGGGTAGTATGCGTCAAATCTGGTAGTTCCGATTTTTTTGCAGACTTGATTATGATGTTGGCTTAATGATTAATCAAAGTTTGTGACATCGAGCGCTGAACGCAACTTCGTCAAAAATCGAAAAAACCGCGGTGTTTTTTTCAGATTTTGGCGATTATAACTGTGAAGAACTAGTTTTTGAAAAAAAAATTTTAATACGTTTTTAAAGTAGACTAAATTTGGTACAATGTGATACTAAAATTACCCCTGTAGATCCAATACTTCCCGAGATTAATCCTCTCAAAGTTTATAATTTTTCAAGTTTATCACGTTGACTAGCCTGCTGTCCACAACGTGAGTGACGTTTGAACTCAAAATCTTCAAAATGTCTGATCCCAGTCCCAGCATGGGTTTGTGTTTTATATGTAAGGAGACTTTAAGTAAAGGTCAAGTGCGCCTCTCCTGGGGGTGGATATCTACGCCACAATGCGTCATCCCCAAAATGATGACCAGAGATGCAACACCACTTTCGGATGAGATCTTGTGGCTGCAAGAAGGGTTGTGCGAATACTTGAAGCTACAGGAAGGCAGGATAAAAATGCTCATCAGTCTGCAGGCACTGCAGCTGGGCCTTTTGTGACAATATACCTGATGTTGCAGTAGTAGATATCCCAGAAGTCTGTCCGATGTCGAAATGGAGGATGACTTGTGGGTACAAGACGTTGACGATTCATCACCATCCCCTGATGGGGATATGCCATCCAAATACGTCGATCCAGATACGAACGAATCTCAACCGGGACCTTCCAAGAGGACTAAATTAATTAAATTTTCTTGATTTTGAATATTACGCAATTTTCTAACGAAAACTTAACAACTTTTGTTGTACTTATCATTTTACCTCATTATTCGTAGCTTTAACATCCCATCATAAAAGTACAGGGCTTCGATAGTATAATCAGGGTCGAAATTCATTCAGAACGACAGAATCGCAAAAAATTGCGAAAAATCGATAAAAATGATAAACTTTGAAAGGATTGACCTCGGAAAGTATTGGGTTTGCAGAGACATTTTTTTCAAAAACTAGTCCTAGTTATAATCGCAAAAATTTGAAAAAAACTTATTTTTTTCGCTGTTTTTTCGATTTTTGACAAAGTTGCGTTCGGCGCTCGAGGTCAAAAACGCCAACATCATAAACAATTCTACAAAAAATCAGAACTACCGGATTTAACGCATGCTGTGATGTATAAAGTTACTGGACTATTAAAGATGAAGAGAAATAAGTGATAACAAATATGATAGACAAAAAACGAAGTATGCTATGGTAGAATGCCTAACGAATCTGTTGTCAAAAATATGATTCACTTTCCACATTATGCAACAAATGCTGTAAACTAATACTTGAATATTGACAGAAAATGTTTCAAATAATATGAGTCAAAACATCGAAACAAAAGCCATATGAGTTTGAAATTTAGAAAACAATGAAAAAATAAGTGTTATAAAATAATGCCACATTTGTTCTATGCGACTTATGATAACGGTACTGAATTAAATCGTTATTGTCAACGATGCACAATTTGTTTGTGACAACCAATGTCAATAGTACAAGTGAAAAATTAATTTTAGATGACATTTTAATTATGAATTGATGTGGCCGTTACATAGTTGAAACCCATAAAATCAAACATGTGGTTTTCAAATAATATTGACATTTTAATTATGTATGTTATCAGATTGCAAATAAATCGCATTGCATAATCTGTGTCAGTGAATTTATTCAGTTTGTAATATTAATTCATTGGCTGGTATTTTACTCGGACTTCATTCAGTTTCAAATATTAGTTCAAGTCTTCCAGTTGTAAGTTATTATTCTGCACCATGTTTCCTGATGGCTCCTATGAGGATGTTATTGGAAACCGTAATAAAAGAAACATGGCCTTTTTGTCTGCTACCGATTTCGAATGATTCGATTCATTTCCACCTTTGCAAAGAAGAATGGTTGCGCCTATTTCTATCTCCAGCGGCACCGAATGCAATGATTCCGAAGATTCGGAATTGCCAGATTGTACAATTGATAAAATTGCATTGGGATCGGTTGTTGGAAATCATGAGAGATTTTCATTTGCTTTGGGCTCAGGAATTCCCGAGCATATTCGGCGGATGATGTTGGACCATAAGGCATTTGATTTTTATAAAGATATAGTTGATGATTATATAATAGCACTAATAGTTTCTGGAAGTAACAAATACGCTGAACACAGAAAACCTTGCAAGGCATTGAGAAAGAAAATATTGGAGAATGGTGACCTCTAAATTATTGGTGTGATACCGATAGGAACCAAATTTGAAAATGTTTTGGAAAGGGTGTGCATAAAGAAACAACTTTAAAAGATTACTGGCGAAGATCTGTTCTTTATAATAATGAGATGTCAAAACTCTGAGTGGTGACGGTTTTAAAATTTTATCACGCATGCTCCATTTTACCAATAATGATGACGGTACTGGAACGAATTTTTTCAACATTCAAAATTTTATCGAGCGTTTGAATCAACAGTTTCAATCTTGTATGGTCCTTGGAGAAAAATTTTTTTCTCCATTTCGCAGAAGATGATTCGGACAATATACGAAGAAAAAACAACAGAAATCTGGTTTGAAGTTGCTCAAGTTGTATGTAGCAGGTGAATTTAGCTACCATGTAAAAGTGTATACAGGCAGATCAATCTGTGAAATAGAGGGCCTAGTTGGGAATTCCATGCTTTGAGAACTAACTGAATCTATAGATAAAGGAATAAGAGTTTCGATAGATAATTTCGCAAGGCAGTTTATGCAACTATAACAGAAACTTAGACTGAAATAAGAGGAGTACAAGTAGTGAGAGGCTTCTTCTTTATCCATGAACTGCTTTAAAAATCACGAATTATGTATGTATATATATATATATATATATATATATATATATATATATATATATATATATATATATATATATATATATATATATATATATATATATATATATATATATATATATATATATATATATATATATATATATATATATATATATATATATATATATATATATAGGGTGTCTCAAAATTGATGGGCCACAAAGCAACCACGTGTAGTAAAGGTCAAAATAAGTCGATTGGACTCAATTTATTTATATACCAAAATATTATGTTTGCCCGTGAGAACATTTGAAAGATTACAAGCAAAACATGTAAGCTTTACAGAACTGAGTGAAAAAAATGAATGAAATTCGACAAAAGTGTAACTCACTAGAATTCGATAAAAGTGAGTAGAAAACATTCACCGGAAGTCGTGAATCATGACAGGTGTAATGTAAACATGACAGGTCAAGGTCATGAATCATGACAGGTCTATTGTTAGACATGCCAGGTGTGCGGTACAGGTCTATTTTTAGACACGCCAGGTGTGGCAATGACAGGGGTGTATTAACTAATGATTGATGGTGACAGGTGAATGGTGGACGTGTGTGGTCAGTGACCGTGGGAATTGAATATTTCTTTTCTTTACAAATTTTGATAGTCTAGTCCAAAAAAAAGCCCATACACAATCATATTTCTTCAATCATTTATATTGACCAAACCGATAAACTAATCAATCAAAACTGTTATTCAATCAAATCTTTTTATATGTAACAAAAATCTGAAATTTCATAAAACCTATTAGGTAATTATATGAATATAAATAATAAATTGAATTTATGATTCCTGGATACCTTTTACTAATGATTTGTACATATATTCAATTTGATGAGATTGAATAATTTATGGAACTTTTTTCATATTTTTTCACAAATTTTTTTTATTGAAGAACAAAATAACTTAAGTAACTTTTTTCCTATAAGATGCATGAAATTCATCAGATCAATCAGATTTTATTTCTTTGATTAGGCAGAATGCGAAATTTTTTATTATAGATCTCATATTTTCTTTTTCTGTTCAATTAAATGCATACCACAAGCTTCAATTTAAAGCGTAGATAAAAAAATGTCATTTACCTGGAATGAAAAAATATTTTTCCCTTAAATAATCAAATCAAAATTTTAATTATTCTCTCTCTTAGTTGGAAATATCAAAATATTTCTAAAACTTCTATGTAAATGAAACTAAATTTACTTTCTCTTTTAACAACCGGGATTACCCAGTTACATCCAACGAATTTAATTTCTGGTTTCCCTAACTGAAATAAAGATATCCGATAATTATAAACATACAATACAATAGTACATAGTCCTCCAAAATGAAATTGATGCATTTCATATTTCTTTTATCATTTATATTGACCAAACCGATAAACTCATCAAGAGAAATTATAAAAACTTATTGAATCAAATCTTCACATATGTAATTACGAACAAAGATCAGAAATTTCACAGAACTTATTAGGTATTATATGAATAAAACTAATTAAATGAATATATGATTCCTGCATTCATTGTATAAATGATTTATCCATGCATTCAATTTGGTGAACATTGAAATTAAATAACTAATGCAAATTTTATAAGATTCATAAAATTTTTTCATTAAGAACAAAATAACTTATGGAACTCTTTTCCTATAAGTTTCATCAAGTGTTTCCATAAAGTTTTTATTTCTTACGACTTAATTACATTACTCAGAGAACGCATTGATAACTGAAAAAAAATTTGGATTTGTATTATTTTATTTCAATATTGAGAATATTGTGTTAGATAGTATCATTTGATAGAGATATTATGTTTACTATTAGTAATGTAATTGTATATAAATGCGATGTTGGTAGAGCTATGTACAAAAATGTACGATATTATATAACAATAAACTTTATTTCAGAAAATTCATTTATCTAATTACAAACCTTCTTATTTGAAACACTAAATTTAAAAAAATGTAATTTGAACATTCGTTTACATGCATTATAACAGGTCCACCACGATATTGCAAAGAGCATTTCAAGATTCAACAGACCTGAGCAGTAAATGGAAGATTTATATTTATCTATGGATATATTCTTTGCAAAAAATAATTTTATTTATGTTTTCGATAAAAAAAAACTGAATTCTATTGCAATAAATCTAATTTTTCAATTAACAACAAGGAAAATTATAGGGTGGCATAGAAAGTATGCCAACGCACGTGTTATGTTATTTAGGGTATAGCGCCTCACAAAGGTTAATTACTGACCCAGTTGTATTCAATCTGCTTCATACTGAAAATCTCTAGTAACAGCACGAATAACGTAATTATATCTGTCACATTTAGAGTTAATTCGTGCGGTCGATCTATTACACCTCTTGTCAAAAGAGGGGATTTTAGGTTTTATGAAATAAATTTCCGAATCTAACCAACCCTTTGATGAAACATAGTATTCTTCAATAATTTTTTTTTTCTGGAATCACTAGTAAAACTGTTTACACTCGTTTGGAATTACGTTTGGTATTTACCATAGGACTGAACATTTACTAAAAATTGAAAATGAAATGAAATATTCTTCATCCGTTTTAATGTTTTGCACTGAAGACTACGTTATTCATAAAAAAGCTTTCTTACGAAATATCAAAAATATCAATTCATTGGAATACAAATAAATTTGATATTGATCATTAATTTTTGTTACAGATGCAGATATCTATTAAATGTCTTGGAATTAACAGCGGAACTATAGTTGAATAGTATTCGCACAATGAACTCTGTGTTAATATACCAAGTGCTTCAGTGAAGAAATTCTGGAAAACACGAGCAGTGTTCTCAGAATGACAACCACGTTTTCGTCTGAAGATAATTTAGTGGCCGCTTCTCTCTACGATGGGAACAATTTCACCGAATTTGATCCATCTTTCACAACTCATCAATACGACGATAGTTCTCAAGGTGAGATATTTGAATATAAGTTTTGTTGCTATACCTATTATATACCATTATCCACTCGCATTAGAAACTGATAACATATTTCAAAATGGAAGAACAAGAAACTTTTCAGGGAATTGATTGGGCTCTAATTATGATCAGTTCGAACTAATAGCTAAGATTATTTAAACTAGTATGAGTACAAAATCGCTTTTTTCATTGCACATATTACAATCATATTCCATCCTTGCTGATTATGTGTAAGATTCATATTAAAAGTAAAGTTTATGAAGAAATAAAAAACTAACCTTTCGCAGGTTGAAACAAAAATCTATTGAGTAAACGCGTTTCATCATAACATTGACTTCATCTCGTAGTAAATTATGGTATTACAAAAAAATTTATTTATACGACAAATAATTGAACATAACGGAGGGGTTCCTAGAGAAACTAAATAACAATGCGCAATTCATTCAGAGTTATGGGTAGGTACATTGAACAGATTAAGGAGAGTACCTAGAAGGGTTTACTTCAATCTGGTTGTTAACTAGGTCTCCGGAATTTTTATACTTATTGATGTATAGGGATTCCCAACAATTACTTTTGTGGAGACTATTTTCTAACTGTAATATCTTATAAAGGTATGGTTTTCTTGAATAAGATGGCACGCACAATTACAGTCACTTTTCTGCTAAATAAAAACTGACTTTAATTATGCGTGCCATCTTATTTAAGAAACCCATACCTTCAATCACGATTATAAGATATTACAGTTAGAAAATGGACTCTACAAAACTAATCTTTGGGACCCATATACATCATTAAATGTAAAAATTCTGAGTTTACAAGCCCATTGGCCATTCGGAACCGGCGTTAAACTGTAGGTCCCTCGAGTCAAAAAAAAAAATTCTGGAAACCTAGTTAACGGCCAGATTGAAGTAAACCCTTCTCCTCTCCTTAATCTGTTCAATGTACCTACCAATAACTCTGAATGAATTGCTCATTGTCATTTATTTTCTCCACGAACACCTCTGTTATGTTCCATTTTTCGTATGAATATATTGTTTTGTAACACATAACATAATTTACTACGAGATGAAGTCAATGTTATGACGTAACGCGTTTACTCCATAGATTTCAACTTGTGAAAAGTTAGTTTTTTATTTCTTTATAAAGTTATTAATATGAACTTTCACCAAGTAAATGCCAATTCAATTCAATAAAAGTAAATTTGCTGTTATTCTTCATGTTGATTTCGAACGGTGATTTTGTAATACTTAATCAATAATTTTTTTCTTTAAGAAATATCTTCGCTTTGGGGTAGTCACCATATGGATGTTCTTGTTAATATCAGTTTGATTTTAGTAGGGTTGAAGACTACATATTTTTCGATTTTCCTCCGAAATTCGCAAGAAAGACGGGCTCTCAAAACTTAAATATTTTTTTCAGAAAACAATAACTATCAACCACATCATATTCTGTTTCATATAGTAGTCTAAACTTTACTGGTAGAAGTTTCAAGTGAACGACTCCCGCCGACCTCATGAGTTCGGAAGGAATATCAGATGTATCACTAAAATCACTTTCTTTATCCATAATTAAAGCGATATTTTATAAATTTACTAAAATTATCTGATAACAATTTTAGAGTAATGGCCACTTCAATAATTGAAGTTGTTTTAATGCACCTGGATTTATAGCGATTGACTGAAATAATTTTTCTTAATGGCACTGTCACTGTCAAAACAATAAAAATTGAACTTTTGCTCTCAAAGTATCAATAGTAAAGCGAATTTTCATTCAAGAATTGGAAAATAGCATAATGTTATACAATTATAGAAAAGAGTGATTTTTCCAGTGAGTAGGTATAACGTTCATACCTACGAACTGGTAATAGCTTTTCTTACGTTTATAACATACTAGTTTTTCTTGTACTTAAATTATTTTATTCAATAAAATGAATATAAAAAATTACTTAGAATTTGAATTATTCTGTAAACTTATAATCAAGACAAATATGTCAGAATGAGAATATGTGAAGTTTGATACTTGTTTCTTTGGTTGCAAGCATGGAAAAGTGTTGCTAAGATGGAAAAGTGTTGCTAAGATGGAAAAGTGTTGCTAAGTGTTGTTAACTGGAAAAATTTCACGTACACAATTGCACTTTACTATTAAATACAAGAAAAAATCATGCAAACAACTCGAACAACCTCTTTTTTGCAATTGCGAGGTTCCATATGTCGTGATGAAAACTTCTCGCGCGTGCAAAAAATAGTAACTGAATACCTACTCTTATATGAATAATTATAACGAATCTTACAGCTATCTCAAATTTCGAAGCAACATTCTAATTGCGTTTTGAATTATTGAAACGGTGATTGGGGCTGTATATCAAGTTAATATTCGACCAAAATTTATATTGATATTTATGTAATCGGTTTATTCTTTTTTTGTCCTTATATTTCAAGGTCAAATATATATATATATATATATATATATATATATATATATATATATATATATATATATATATATATATATATATTAAAGCAATGGTTAAAAATAACAATTTACACATTCATTATAAAAAATAACGCATGACGCACATTTCGGTGTAACTTCACCCTCTTCAGATGCTAACGGCAAACTAACTATGATTCTCTGTTATATCGAAAACAAGAAATGACAAATTATGTAGAAGGGATAAATACAAAGATGGTTACAAATAATTATTAGAAAAGGAAAAACCAATTCTGAACTGCTAGTCATGTAGTTCGGTAATTTTGAAAAGATTGAGAAGGGGGCTTAAAGTATGATCGATTTGGCTATTCAATAGGAGACCGAAATGCTTGTCTTTATTTATTTTGAATATATTGAATAGCCAAATCGATCATACTTCAGGCCCCCTTCTCAATCTTTTCAAAATTACCGAACTACCTGACTAGCAGTTCAGAATTGATTTTTCCTTTTCTAATAATTATTTGTAACCATCTTTGTATTTACCCCTTCTACATAATTTGTCATATCTTGTTTTCGATATAACAGAGAATCATAGTTAGTTTGCCATTAGCATCTGAAGAAGGTGAAGTTTCACCGAAACGTGCGTCATGCGTTATTTTTTATAATAAATGTGTAAATTGTTATTTCTAACCATTGTTTCAATATGTTTATTAATTTACACCAAGTATCGGCCCAATCAATCCAATATATATATTTATATATACATATATATATATATATATATATATATATATATATATATATATATATATATATATATATATATATATATATATATACAGTGTGTCCACTATAAGGACTTGCCACCCCTGTGAATACGTTATTATTTGACTGATTTCGAAAAACTTGTCTAACAAGGGAGTTATTATATTTTTGGACTGTTATCTTAGCCAACTGCGACTAATCTTATTGACCCATATTTCAACAAGTACTGTTAGGAATTTTTTTTCGAAGCAAATAATGATTAGTTCTGAATCAGGATCATTGGAAGCATACCTATACCGATATTTATCATCATAAAATACAGGGTGTTCGAGAAAATTAATTATTATATTTTTTTCAATATGTCATCAAAAAATGTACTATTATGGTATTTTTGGAGAAAACTAGTGACAAAATATTATTGAGAATTGCTTTAAACATATTTGTATCAATTTTTATCATTGAAATATGCAAAAAATTCAACAATAAGTGTTATTCTCATATATAATACCACTAGAGATGAAATTTTGCCGTCAAAATTTCTCGATTGTAATATGAAAGTTAGTTGCTTAGGCAATTTCGCGAATGACATTTGTATCAAATTTGGAAAAAATGTCATGAGCGAAATTGTCTAAGCAACAAACTTGAATGTTACAAGAGAGAAATTTTACCTGCTTAAATTTCATCTCGAGTGGTATTCGACATGACTATTTCACGAGAAAATATGTCTAACAGTAATATGGTCACATTTGAGAAAGTCAAGAAAATAACCTATGAATGTGAGAAATGTCAAAATATTATCGATGAAATAATAACTTGCTAAGTTTTGCCGGCTTGCATGTTTTATCGCTGTGAAACGAGAGTTGCTATGGAAACTTCCTCACTAAAAATGGAATGAGTGAAATAGTCACTCAAAACTTACAACTCCATATAAGAGTATAAACCTAAATTATATTCAGTTCAAACACAGAAATTTGAGTGAAATTGCACTGAGTTTAGTTGATACTTAGAACCTATAACATATTTTCTGTTGTACGGGGTGTCTGATTGAGAGAGGCACCCCGCTTTTATAACCAAAGTGGCCAGCAGAAAATTCTGGAAATTATTTTCATGTTTCTTTTATGGCCGACAGGGGGCATAACCGCCATCTGAAACTTTTAAAGTAATTTTTTTCTGAAATATACCAAAAAAATATTTTTTATTCCAAGCTGAGCTTTATTCATGTAATTTTTATTGGATACTCTTCGACTTATCTATTGAAATGAAGTGGTGGGGGCGATTCAACGTTTTTTTGAATAAACAGCTATAACTTCTGAACGCCTGAACGGATTTCAACAAAGTTGATCTCGTTGGGAAAAGCATTTATTGCTTTCATATTTGGAAATTTTTGAAAAAAGCGGTAAGAAACCTTTCAAGCCAAAATTTCTTTCAACACTTGAAGTTGGAGATACTATATCAAGAATGGAATTCTGTTTATGGCTGCAAGGTATGCACCAAGAGATCCTTGAGTTTTTGAAAAAAATTATGTTCATAGACGAAGCTAAATTTACAACAAATGGTGTTGTATCGTCAGAAAATACTAGAGTTAGGAGCTAAGAAAATCCACATTGGGCAATAGAATGTAAGAGGCAATACTCCTCAAAGGTGAATGTTTTATGTGGCATATTGATATATAAAAAGGTTATTGGTCCATACTGTTTTCATGAAAAGTTAAATGCTGCCAGTTTTCTGAGGGTTCTGCAAAATGAGTTTAGCGATGTACTTGATGAGCTCTCTCTTGATTATCGCCAAAATATATACTTACAACTTGGTGGAGCACCTATGCATAATGCCGTTGCTGTGAGAAACTGGTTGAATGAGAATTTCCCGAATCGCTGGATAGGATGAAATAGTTCTTTCTTTGAGGTACGATAAAAAATAAGGTTTATGTTACAAGGCCTCAGACCCGAGATGAGCTTTGTGACCGCATAAGAGCAGCTTGTCAGAATATCACTAGACAGCAGTTAAGACAATTAGTGAAGAATAATCGTCAACGCATTGAAATAGTATATTGTATAATTAGTGGGAAAAGCATAATATTCCCAAACGGCTGTGATAATTACCAGACAAGGAGCGTAGCGAGTCTGGTTACACAGGAGTTTGGGAATATGCTTTTCAAACGAATTATACATACTATTTTTTCTTCGATCGTTGATTTACATTTGAAAAATTAATTAAAAAATATTTCATTCAAGATGTAATGAAGTAATAGTAAATAGGTTTCTCTATGTTCACATTGAAATAAAGAAGTAGTAACCATGGAAATTACTTTGTTATGACAAAAGTACAATAATTTTAAATCCGGTTTTACATCCCACGGCCTTTTCGGTAAACACATGTTTCGCATAGGCTTGAGACAAAATTCCCTATGCCAATGTGGAGAAGAAGAAACACTGGAACACATCTTCATGCTATGTATGAAGATAATAGAAGAGAATTATTCACGAATTTATGGATGCCTGAAATCAGGCCCCATAAATTGGTATACGATAATTGCTAGTGATAACATGAACATATATCTGATGATCTACGATTTCCTAAAGAATACCAATTTAAGAATATAACTTAATATACACTTCAATCGGACCTCCTTGACGTGGAATCACCTTTAGTAGCTCCTGAGTCACAGAGAAGCTTCATTAATTTATTATATAATTATTTGTATATTAATTTACATTGTTGCTGAGCGTATGTTCTAATAGAACGAGCTCATTAGGAGACCCCACTAGAGTGGAGGCTTCACCATAATAAAAAAAATCCGGTTTTTTTTGATTCGTTGTATTTTATAAGGAATTGAAAAAGAATAAGTAAACATGAACACTAATAGTGATTATTTGTTACCTTGCACGCCTCCTGAACTAGTCGAAGCCGCGCACGCGGCTTCACTTGATTTACTTCCGGCGAAATCCAGAAAGAAGTATGAACTTGCGTACCAACGCTTCATGGATTTTTGCAGAAAAAACAACAGTGTAACCTTTTCTGAGATTGTACTTATGGCGAATGAACAATGAAATCTTCGACGTATATATATATATATATATATATATATATATATATATATATATATATATATATATATATATATATATATATATATATATATACAGGGTTTCGCACCGGGAACTGAATCGATCGATATAGAACAAAGTACGGATCAGAAAATTTTGAAAATTTAGACAATTACTAATGTCGGTGTGGCCAATCCAACCAAAATCATTACAAGCAGCTGGCACTTCCGCTTATACCGGAAGTCGATACCAACTTGCTTATTTCAAATTGAATACCCTATATATTTTAGGATTTTCGAAAAGAGCATAAAATTCTGAGTCGAAAATGTGAAGAACACCCTATGCCTAAACCTAGCCGTTCCAGAGATATTTGACATTTTATAGAAAATTTGACAGGTGCAACGGTTTACAAGAACCGGTATAACTTTCTTCCTGTAAAATATACTCATTTGCTTCTTGTCACATGAAAAGAACACAAGAAGAACTACGTTCTACAACTGAAACTAATTCAATAATATTATACCAAGTGTTCCGTTTTTCGCGTTACATTTCGTCAACTTCAAACCGCGAAAACTTGTTTAGGTCAAATGGAACACCCTGTATTTTTTTACGTCAAGTTGTGTAAAATTGAATTCCCTTTTTTCTGATATTAGCATTGTGGGGGTTAAGTTTACAACTTTTTGAAATATTTGTGATTTTATTAGAAATTCATGAATTGTTGTAATCATTTCATCAAAATAGCCATGATTACAAACAATCAGTCATTCTCTTATGTCAAAAAATTCCAGCACGTTTGAATTATACCAACGAAAACTTTTTAATTTATTTATTGTGATAACCTTTGTACTCGATATCCAGAAAAACGGAAAATAACACTGTAACATGCGTATTAACGAATTGAAGATATGGCATGAACTAAAATAGCAGATAAGATCAATTTAAAATATTTCATTTTAATTTAATAAATTCCGCCCTCGAACCTCGACACATTTTTCGCACCTTCGGATTAGTTCCTCATGGGTAGCCCTTCTACGTCAAGTTGTGTAAAATTGAATTCCCTTTTTTCTGATATTTTAAATTGATCTTATCTGCTATTTTAGTTCATGCCATATCTTCAATTCGTTAATACGCATTGTGGGGGTTAAGGTTACAACTTTTTGAAATATTTGTGATTTTATTAGAAATTCATGGATTATTTTATTTGGGGAACTATTAAAAATAAAGTTTATGAGAGCCCATTAACAACCATTGAATATTGTATGCAGAGAGTAAGAAATGCCTTTCAAAACATATCACAGGATTCAATTAGAAGGGCTACCCATGAGGAACTAATCCGAGGGCGGAATTTATTAAATTAAAATGAAATATTTTAAATTGATCTCATCTCCTATTTAAGTTCATGCCATATCTTCAATTCGTTAATACGCATGTTACAGTGTTATTTTCCGTTTTTCTGGATATCGAGTACAAAGGTTATCACAATAAATAAATTAAAAGTTTTCGTTGGTATAATTCAAACGTGCTGGAATTTTTTGACATAAGAGAATGACTGATTGTTTGTAATCATGGCTATTTTGATGAAATGATTACAACAATTCATGAATTTCTAATAAAATCACAAATATTTCAAAAAGTTGTAAACTTAACCCCCACAATGCTAATATCAAAAAAAAGGGAATTCAATTTTACACAACCTGACGTGAAAAAAATACAGGGTGTTCCATTTGACCAAAACAAGTTTTCGCGGTTTGAAGTTGACGAAATGTAACGCGAAAAACGGAACACTTGGTATGATATTATTGAATTAATTTCAGTTGTAGAACGTAGTTCTTCTTGTGTTCTTTTTATGTGACAAGAAGCAAATGAGTATCTTTTACAGGAAGAAAGTTATACCGGTTCTTGTAAACCGTTGCACCTGTCAAATTTTCTATAAAATGTCAAATATCTCTGAAACGGCTAGGTTTAGGCATAGGGTATTCTTCACATTTTCGACTCAGAATTTTATGCTCTTTTCGAAAACCCTAAAATATATAGGGTGTTCCATTTGAAATAAGCAAGTTGGTATCGACTTCCGGTATAAGCGGAAGTGCCAGCTGCTTGTAATTATTTTGGTTGGATTGGCCACACCGACATTAGTAATCATCTAAATTTTCAAAATTTTCTGATCCGTACTTTGTTCTATATCGATCGATTCAGTTCCCGGTGCGACACCCTGTATATATATATATATATATATATATATATATATATATATATATATATATATATATATATATATATATATATATATATATATATATATATATATATATATATATATATATATATATATATATATATATATATATATATATATATATATATATATATATATATATATATATATATATATATATATATATATACAGGGTCCTGCAACAGTGGCGTGGTGTTCCATATCTCTATTAAGGAAACAGATGGGAATCTATATTTCTACAATTACCTTATTGCTCGAGCTCGACAAAATGAAAATATTGTCGGTCACACAGGTTGTTCGATTTTTTCTGGGCGAATACCAACTATGTTTTTTCAAGTGGCAACCTATATTTTTCATCGCTTTTTCGGTTTCTTCGTAGAAAATAAAAGATACTTTATATGAATCCTTATTTCGAAAATATTGACAGTTTTCGAGATTTTTAGCATTTTTGGTTTTTGTTTTCCAGTATTTGTTACTTAAAATATTTTAAATTATAAAGTTGTGCCAAGTCCAATTGAAGTTAATTTTTGGTCAAATATTCCTAAGTGGTTACTCTCTCAAACTATATATCTGAAATCAACCTGCGATATAAAGGGTATGAAAAACCGCTTGCCATATATTGCAAATGAAAATTTTCAATACATGGCAATTTTTCTTATTTTAAATGGATCATCCTGTATATTATCGATCCATAAAAAGCGCCAGCAGAGGCTCTACAAATGTCATCAAGTATTCACTATGGTTAAGTTCACTAGTTTTCCTTAAAATGGCTCTTTTTTTCGAAAAATGGTCAGTATTCATATTTCTTCGCTATGATCTCAATGAACGACTTCTTTCAAATTACCGGTTGATAGATAAACAAGTTGTGAATTACACCACAAAATGTACGTTATTGAATATTTAAAATAATTTCGAAATATGTGCCATATTCTTTCGGTCTAACTAAAGTAACCTTTCAGGGAAAAAAATATTTATTGGTAATCAATAAAATGACAGATCAAAATATTTGCCTTTGAATAAGTATTGAAATCTTTAGTAATTCGTGAAGTTGAACTTTCGATATATTTTCACGGGAATGTTGTTATCACGAAGTGATTAGGTGAATCAGACAGGAATTCTTTATTGGCAAGTAGAATTCATTCTCAACGGAATTCAGATAGAAGGCATCCAGTTGAAAGATTTTTCTGGATATATCAATTATTTTAAACATCAACGCATTAAGCAAGCTACTAATGAAGATAATGAATTGCAAGATACATTTATATCATGAAAAAATATTTGTTTGGGCACCTTGTAATGTACATAATTGAAACAAGATATCTTAATGAATGACAAAGCAACGGAATAAGAACCAAAACACCGTGAAACGCTCCATCCTCACAAGATCAAAAATAGAAGTGTCGTTTCCAATTGACTCAAGGACAGAGGTTATTTCACAGCATTGGAGGCTAAATCAATCAATACAATATGTAAGTCGGTCCCCCCAAGTTTTTATATACTAGTCAAGGTACGTAAAGATGATTGTCTAGGTAGACCTATTGTTTACACTATTAACTCTCCTACTACGAGTATTTGCTGTTGGCATACTAAAAGTGTCATCTAGTGAATATTGCATATATTAGGTCAAGTATTCGGCAACCGTTGTTAACAAAATCAAGGATGTGACTTTGTCGGACTGCCGGAGGAATGGGTGTTGTTGTCCCTGGATGCGGTTAGTTTGTTTACTTACTGACATAACGTTGGATGTAATTGCTTAATTTATCAATGAGGAGTGAAATAGAATAGAACTTAATACAAACATTTCAGAAAACGATTTTTTAAATATGTTAACTTTTTTATTCGATTCTCATTTTTTTTCATGAAAACAGGTTTTATAAACAGACGGCAGGTTGTCCTATGGGTGTGAATCTTGGCCATGTTCTAGCTAACATAGTTATGACTGTTGTCATTAATAAAGTCTTGTCGAACTTGTATTTTGGACTTCCATGTGTCTATCAATATGTTGACGATTCAATCCTCACAATAAAAGAATGTCGTATTGATTTTGTATAAGAGAAACAAAAAACATTTTTCGGGATATTATTGAATTCGCAGTAGAGAGAGAGAGAGTTCAACAGAACCGTTTCTTGACTGTATGGTCGAACCTACCTTGGACAATCATATCGTCACAGATTGGTATATTAAACCTTCTAATTTAAGAGATTGTATAACTTGACGGTAAATGGATACCAAGGTCACTTAGTCAACAATATTTTGCACAATGTACCGTATAACCAACAAATAACGGTGAATTACTCAACAGATGAGAATGTTGGGGCGAAGAAGAATTTTTGGGACTTTTTAATTACTGGTCTGAAAGGCAAAATTGCAAGGGTGTTTTCATTTGACAGGAACGTAAGAGTTGCCTTCACCAATGCGAAGACTAATGCCAGCATTCTTTCGAAAAAATCACAATACTAAATAACTCCCATCGAATAATTCTTCAATAAGGTTAATCAATAAACAGGCTGTATTATGTAAAACTACATTTATTCTCGGTCAACGTTTCGGTCCGTGTCTGGACCGAATGAAGGAGGAAACAAATGACTCAGTTCCATTTCTTGATACGAGAATTATAAGAACTAATAACAACATATTAAAGATTGATTGGTATCGTAAAAGCAGCAGTTCAGGTAGATACATTAATTTCTTGTCCAGTCATCCCTTAAAACAAAAAATCAACCTTATTGTTGGCATGAAGGAAAGAATCACTAAAATTTCCCACCCCACACTATTAAATAAAAATTTAAAAATCTTTCAAGAATTGATGTTAGAAAACGGATATCAGCAGATTAATTTTTAATACATCATCAAGAATACAACCTAATCATGTATCACAAATTGTAGATGAAGCTGATGTAGGCAACCAATCGCGAATTGCAAATTTAGCAGATATTTCTTATGTGTCCTTGCCAGCTATACCGTATGTCACCTACAAATTAGTTAGTTTATTAAAAGATTCTCACCTAAAGATCGCGGTAAAAAATCAATTTAATATAGGCAGACTGTATTCATCAATAAAAGATAAATAAGATAAAAAATGAAAATGAGAGGGGTAGTATATTGTGTCCATGTACTTCATGCAATTTAAGCTATATAGGCCAGACTTCCCAACAGTTAAAAAAGAGATTATTTCAACACAAAAGTGATACAAAAAATCCCAGAAAGATTTGTGCTTTAGCGGAGCATGGTCGGAAAACCAAACATGAGTTAGATTATAATGCTACCAAAATTCTGGAGTTTGAAAGAAATTTGAATGAGCGATCATTCTTAGAAATGTTTCACATCAAACAAACAGATAATGTGATGAACTCAAGAAAAGACATAGAAAATATTAGCAACATTTATTCCTTTTTAATATCTTATAAGAATAAGAGAATTGTCCGTGATGTTTCTGTGATTTCAGATTAATTTTCTATGTTCTAACCTCAGTTTTATTCTGCTAGCAATTGTATATATGTGACATTGTAATCTGGATTTATTTTACCTGTGTTCTTAAAATAATTGAAAATTGACTATTTAAGTACCCTCTCAAGTAAAAATTTTTCATGTTTGATTTAATCCTTGTTGTATGATGGAAGTTGCCTTTTTGTTCGTTCTCAATCGATGCTAGGAAGGAGAACAATTTTTTCAAACTCAGCTATTCTGTAAGTTTTTTAATTGTAGTTGTGGAAAATGATGTATAATAGCATACCTAGTCTTCACTATTTTAGAGTCCTGAAGAAGGTCCAGACATGGACCGAAACGTTGACCGAGAATAAATGTAGTTTTACATAACAGCCTGTTTTGATCCAAGAATCCATTAACCTTATTGAAGTATATATATATATATATATATATATATATATATATATACATATATATATATATATATATATATATATATATATATATATATATATATAATTATATATATATATATATATACTATATATATAATATATATACATATTATATATATATATATATATATATATATATATATTATATATATATATATATATATATATATATTCATTCGAATTGTTGTTGCCTGTGAACTATTTCTAATCTCTCGATAATTATTAGCAATAACAGGCTTGTTGAATCTCAAAAAAACTCGATTTTATTAAAAGTTAACGTTTCGCCAAGATTTGATCAAGCCACGAATGTCGCGGCGAACCGTCAACTTTTTAATTAAATCGAGTTTTTTTGAGATTCAAACAAGCCTGTTATTGCTAATAATTATCAGAGAGATTATATATATATAATATAAATATAGATATATATATATATATATATATATATATATATATATATATATTTATATATATATATATATAATTATATTATAAGAATATTTGTGCAAACTTTCAACCCAGTACCGTGGTGATGCGAGACTACTTCCAGATATACTGTGTAGCCGAATTTCAGAAGAAATTCACAAGTTAAATATCTTCCATTCGGATATCCCGCGTTTTGTCCATATAGAAGGAATTTAGCATTGAAGTTTCAAATCAAGTAGCCAACCAAGTCAATTTTAGTACATCTCGCAACGGAGGCCAGCATAATCTTGGTCAATACTACATCCCAAAAGTCGATAACATGTGGATTGATAACTCCACTGAAATAATTGCTGGAGCACTAGAGTAACCAAACAAGTGACCACTGCTTGATTCAAATAACTCTTTTAATCCGCCACGTGCTATCATGAGGAATGGAAATAAATGAAAATATAAGGGGTTCATTATGATACAATGAATTGATAGTAAATGCTATTGATGCTAGCAAGAGCATATCAGAAGCAAGAAATCACTATCTATTCAACTCAATTTCGAATTCACCCAGAATGAAATTAAGTCTTCAAGAATTGTCGCTACCAATGGAGACATTCACAGGTAACAGTTAAAAAATTGTTTATATGGCAAAACTAATTAGTACTAACTAGTACAAGAATTCTCAGTATGCATATTGAAAACTGATTCAAGATGTGCTGTTCATTTTATAGTCAGATCGCCCCCACTGAAAAATATTGGAGAAATTCACAAAAAATTGATAGATCTGCACGTTGATTAGCTGACACTTTGGTCGTAACTCGGTTTGGATCGGATGATATTCAGCTGCCTTGCAAAAACTCCAGCAGAAATAAGATAACCGAACTGAGAATTAACGCTACTTAGAAAAACCTATGAAAAACCGACAGTCAACTGCAAATTCCGTGAAATGAGTGGACGTTGAAAATATTCACTTGCAACCCAGCTAAACTTTCCTACAAATATTGCACTTTCCCTTAGAACAGTTTCCAATTTCCAAGTAGTGATCAGGGCCAGAAAGCTCTATTAGACCTCAGAATTAAATATAATTATTCCTCTTCACTTCAATATTATTTGATGTTCTCTAAATCAATTGAATGATAGAGAAAGAGGCTCTTGATGTGAAACTAGCAATAACTCAATAATTCTCAAATTGAAATATTAGTTATAACACCATTGACGAAAATGCATAAAGTAAGCATGTTTTTGAAATAGTCGACTACTCAGCTCAACATACATTCTTTTTTCACCAGACCATCAAAAAATCAGGAAACCAAATTTCTGTATATTATTGTTTTTGGAAAAAAACAGTTAGTTATTAATTAAACGATTCTTACATTAAGAGATAATTGAAAAACATTCCATTCATACTTCCCAAACTTATGGCTGCAGTCCACAATAATGTGGATATAGGTACTGCAATTTGTAATTTGTTTCAAAGTATAATGTTTTCCAGACTAGTATAGAAATATTTTTTTAAAATTTGCCGTTGTGCCCCCTGCGAGCGTATGCCAGGGTATCTGTTATTTACTGGACAGCATGTATGTTTCTCCAAGTGAAAAATCAAACCATTCATCATCCTCTTTTACCTTTCCATAGAAATCAACCTTCAACAGTTAATCTTTATCTGACCTTCTATTAATCTGACACTGGCTTGGCATCGCCAAGGAGGTCAACCAGTGGTGGATTTACCAGCAGGCTGAGTAGGCTGGAGCTTAGGGCGGGAAATTTTAAGGGGCGGCAAATTTAGTTCATAAATAATTTTTTATTTCGATTTACAAATTGAAAAAAAAATTATTATACACACACAAAATACGAATTTCGAAAATTGGAAAGAAATTAAAACATTTAACAAAAATAGAAATATAGTCTTATATACAGTGCTAAATAATAAATATTTCAACATCTCTACATAAATAATTGCTAAACGCTTTATCAATTATACATTAATGATCATGAATTTTTAGAATATCGCAATAGCGATTCGATATTTTAGTCGAAATTTAGTTATTTTTAAATATTTTCTTCACTGCTATAATTTTTTCTCCGTGTTCCTAATAATTATGAGATCTTACGGAACTCAATCTTGATATACGTAATATCGATGGTCTAATCATGACTGCTGCAGCAAGTTTGTAAATTGCCAAATTCAATTTCAGAAAGTTATTTATTCATGCGTAAAAGATACTGACTGAAATTGACTAATTTTTATTGAATAAAAAACTAGTTCAATATCTTATAGAGATATAGTCTTTTGGTTTAAATTCATCGAATAACTGATATTTGAACGACTGACAATAAAAAAATTCCCTCCACAAAATATTAAGTTAGACAATATGCTGCTTAGAAAATTGATAAATTTCATCAGTTAATTATTTTATTCGCAGTAAGAAAAAGTTTGGAAAATCCAAATGAGCGTGCCTTAAGCGTTCACGAATCATTTCACAACGCCAACTTTTTCAGAAAATACCAATTGGAATGAATCAATTATAATAAGATAAAACAATACTGCAATTTATTATACAACGGCTTCTCTCCAGTCGATTGAGTACATTAAAAATTGAAAGTGAAAAAATGATTTTTTCGAAAGTTATTGTGTTTACTGCCAACACGATCTTCAAATATCCATACGATATGGCATTAAAATTACTTTTTTTAATAAAAAGCAAATATAATATTGGGTTATACATATTTGTGTATCTGTTTTGAGTTTTAGACCAAATCTTTAGCAAATAGAATATTTTCAAGGGATTCATCGATTTATCGAAATCAATAATTTTTTAACAAAATGCATTCGTGTAGGTGCAAAAAACGGACATTTATCTTATCTGCATAAACCTTACATAAAAAAGACTCAATACTCACATTTCCCAAGAGCTGAAAACTTACTAGACTGTTTTTATGCTTTGGAGAATTTTCATGTTTTAAAATCTTTTACTAAATGTTTGAGATCACGAACTCCTGCCTTCATCCAATTTTCATCGCCTCCAAATATCAACCAAACAAAACAAAAAAAAGCACCACTTTCATGTTTCCATCAAATTTTTGCCTAAAACCCGGCCGATTTTTAAAGCCTTTCTGTTCCTGAATTATATTCAAAACTGCGGTCGGACGTCCATTATCTTTTAAGTCAACTTTTTCCTACAAACTTAGTTTGCTAAAACCAACTTTTTCTAACTCACGCAACCTCATTAAGTTTATAAAATCGGGAAGAGAAAAAACAATACAGCCCTCAGAACCATCCGCCAACACAACAGGTAGTCTTCATGGGGGTTGCGGGCCTAGACACGATGAGTAGCATTCTTCTCCGCTGACCGCGGATTACGTCATCTCGTATTGCCATTATTGGGGGAGATGTGGACTCGTGGCTCAAACGACCGTGCTCATCGAAAAAATGTAACGTTGGTTGGAGTTGGATTGGAATACTGGTATAGTTTCGTAAATTACGGTGGAGCGTATGGATTTGTTTAGATTTTTAGAATATTGCTTAAGTTTTATGAATCAAAATTATTTATTTATGAGCTCAGTGATCATTTTTCTTTCTGATGAGTTGCTTTTTAAATAATATACATGTACATCGTATTCGTTAGGTACGGTTTAGTGTGAAAAAACATCAGATTTAGATTTTCATGCAAGAGTAGAATTGCGAATTCAAAGTCTCGCAAAAAAGTATTGTAAAGCTTTTATAATTTTACTTAAATTATAATACTATCAAATAATTACGAAAAGATATATTTATTGTATTGTTTTTAAACTGTGAATGTAATAATAAATATTTATATTTATTTCGCCAAATGTATATTTTGTATGTAAACTTTATTCATATTATGTAAGTATTGTATAGTTTGAAGACATGACTTACCTTACTTCAAAAGTGGAACATGATTGAGATATGTTTTGCTTGAAACAATGGTTTTTGATCAATCTTTGCTGTAAAAATAATCAAGGATCTTACACGGTACATAGTTCTCAATGATACTAACCATACGGGAAAAGTTGATGTACCGAGGATGATGGAGCAGAAATCGTAAAGTTGGAATTTTATTGATAGAAAATTGATATGACTGTGGACTAAGATATCAGAATTTAGAGGCGGCAAAAATTGAATAGCCTACGGGCGGCAAATCTGTAAATCCGCCACTGGGGTCAACTGCCCCGCTCCCCTAGAGACTCGAAACTATTTGATCAAATGCTAAGTAATTTATGGTCGGATTCATAATTTCCGAGTAATGAGATTTGAAATGCACACCTACACCTATGCGTATGCATGTCAAATGCGAATGTGGACACGATTCAATGTATTCTGTGCGTTACTGAAGTAGAGAGCCTCTAAGGGGGCATCCATTAATTACGTGAGGTGTTTAGGGGGGGTCGAGGAAAATCTCACTCAATCTCACGTGGGGGAGGGGGTGGTCTTATCAAATATCACGTAATTTTGTTTCGCAAGAAACAGTATAAAATTGCGAGAAAACTGGGTTAAATTGAGTAAAAAATGTTTCTCCACTAAAATATCGCTAAATCATTCATAAAAAAATTCATCGCAGTTCAATCATGCACTGATGGAAGAATTTATTAACTATGAATAAATTCATTTGGTTTGAAACAATTTATTTATTTATTAAATAAAAAAAAACTGTTTTTCTAACATTATTCGTTAACTATTGATAAATATTCATTAACAGTAAATACTTTTTTTGGAGCAAATATTTCTTCTTTATATCCCTTTCCGGCCCAAATTATTTTTTTGTGGAAAAAATATTATGTATGATTTGATAATGGTTTATTAGAGATACTCGAAGAAAATGAAATAAATTTCAAGACAAGGACTATCCTGCAGGATGTGGTCACTCCACATAACCAGTAGGAACATATAACCAAACAATATAACCTATTTTGCGTAATATAACATGAAACAGTTTTTGTCATGTTTCAAACACAATTCTACTTTGCACGCTGATAATTTCTTACAAATCATACAACTCATCTGCATGAAGATTTTCTAAATATTCAGTTATTGGGTTTCCAACCCTCCCGGATTGCCCGGATGACTCCGGTAATAATTGTCAACCTCCCGACTTCCGGGGGTGACTAATTTCCCCAGTTTTTTTGAAATTATACGCAACCGCGCTCTACTAATCAAACTTCGATTTTTAATGATTATGATTTTGTGGTAAAAAAAACTGTCAAATATTAGAAGCAGAGTATATATAAATTAAAAATAAATAAATATTTGACATTTTCTTCAACCCCCTCCCTACTAAACTCCTTGAAAAAATCTCCCGGGTTGTTCCTTTCGAAAATTGGCAAGACTATTCAGTAGGTAGGTACTCCATCAAACTTGCTTCCTCAGAACTAAAATAACATAACACGATTACGTAAATGCCCAGTGGTCACTTCAGGAGACCCCAAAAAAATCAGTAATTTCGAAATAAAGGAAACATTTACGTTCAATATATTCATGAAAATGCATAAGTAAGATATAAGTGAATAACTTTGGATCCATTTTTCCACTATTCATTAATAAAAATAATAAATTCACACAGTTTCAGCAGATCCTCTGAGTAGTGTCCAACTACAGTAAACAAATGCACGTTATACGCGCTTCGACTTATTTCGGTCTGTCTTCGATGAACACGTCAAATCTATGTTAGACAACCCACAAAACACACTGGTATACTGAAATAGCCAACGAGCAGTTTTACTCATGACTCAAACTGTGGTCTTCCTAGCTAACCAGTTGCCCTGAAAGGGATATACAGTACGATGTGAATATTATTCATAGAAAATAATGCCATAACCTTTTATAATAAACATACGATGCACTAATAATTTTCACTGAAAATATCTGTGACTTATTACAATCATTGTTTTGTTATTAATTCAATTTTTTTCACATTTTCATAAAATATTACTGATTTACTTGAACTAATAGAATTAGCACAGATTAACTCATTTATATAAAAAATATGCATTTGAAAAAATCTCACGTGAGATTGGGGGAAGGGGAAAGGGAGTCGAGCAAGAATTCACGACATCTCACCAAGGAGGAGGGGGAGTCAAAAAATCGCCAAAATCATCTCACGTAATTAATGATACCACCTTATAACGTAGAGCGACCGATTGACTATGGCAGTCACTCGGGTCTCACAGACTTACTCGCCAGCTTGCCTCACATACTTCTTGCGCCCCGATTCGTCAGCTGATCTAACCCAAACAGTTATTATTCAACGTATATCTGATGGTCGCCCTTTATCATATATTCCCGGATGATACTAAATTGTTAATGTCTGAATCCATTGCGGATACAAGAAATATTTTTAGTTAGTATTTTAAATCAACGTTATTCTAAATAATAATATACTAAACTTTTTTGTGTTGATAATATTTTTATTTACAACTATATATGTAATGTCATCATTACTGACGTTTACAAAGTCTGAAACTGACATATTACCTACTTTCACTTCCCACCCGTGAGATGATTTTTTTCTGTTTATTTTGAGAGAATATGTCTTTTTTAAGTTTTTTGAATAAAAAGTTCATTTACCTATTTGATTTTATTGAGACTTATAAGCACACTTGACAACATTAGCACTTCTTAAGTCCTTTAGGATTAGTAAACACAAAATTAACAAGAACTAAACTTTTCAAAGAAAGGATTAATAATTTCTGTATGTACATATATTTAGGGATTATTGACATTATTGAAATTGATCGTTATGGTCGAACTATTGTGAGATGCTACAGAAACCATTAACCCATGCGTAATTTCTTTGCTTGAAAAATTCAGTTCTTGTGGTACAGATGATGAACTCTTCATGGTGACTGATGCAGGATTGGAGGAAGTAGTTTCGCCAGAGAGCAGATTAGTAGTCTTCGTTTGAGCTTCATCTAAGAAAATATCAACATTTTCTTGGGTAAAGGTATTTGATTTCTTCGGTTTATAATTGGTATTTTGCCTTTTTAAAAAAGCCATTAATTTTCCATACATTGATATCTCAACCTTGTCTCTGATAATTAAGGTTGTTTTTATCATGGAATACGTAGACCATAAGGTTGACGATTTCTTAGTCTTAGCCATTCCACTGAAGTAGGCAAGAACGATGTTTTCCGATGCAGCTTTTGTGACCCCTTTTTTGGCGCACCAATCTCTGTACGTATTATATGCTTTATCATACCTCGGTCTACTTTTTTGGGGCATAAGATTTTCTTCAGCTTTCTCCGCTGCTTCCTTTATGTCTGGCGGTGTGCACTCCAGCTCTATATCCGACATTTTATAAAAAAATTAAATTACACGGTCCGGACACTGACAAGAGCTGACAAATTTGAAGTGTTTATTAAACACCCTCCTACTCACTATTGGGAAAATAAGTTATTTGTTGTTAGTTGTCATCATCATTCTATGGTTGTCTTTGTAATTTTATTGTTGACGTTTGAGAAAAAATAATGAAAAATTTGCTTTTTTCCGAATTTTTGTTTAGAAGATTATAGTTGTAAATAAAATAGCATACAAACCTCGGTGGAAAGTTACATCACTGTCTCGAGATATTAGTTCTAACTCTCTCGACAGTAATGTAACACTTCCCACTTCGGTATGTAATATACTATTTTTTACCATGGCGTATCAATTTTTTACTTACTTATTGACACTGATTGAGCGCAACGCAAAATATCGAATATTACAGTGCCTTCTTTTATATAATATAAGGTCGCATTCAATTCTAGCTCAAACGCAAATCTCACTATATTTTCAGGGTGGGTTCAATATTCACCCCTTTCATTAGGGACACACTTCAACTGAATAAAATATAGCGTATAGTTGTCTAGTTCAATTTCAATTTATTTTCATTATAATTCGATGAATATTCAAACTTGTTATGTTCTGTGTGGGATATTTTATACAAACGAATTCCAATCAACTAAAAATGCATACCATATAATCAAAAATTCATACTTGGCAAATTTGAATACAAACGAATATTATAAAATATATTACCCGGCGACCTTGTTACGAGAGAGCGGCATAAATTTCGAGAACACGAACGTGCTTCAGTCGTAGGGACCTGAGTTCCAGGAAAAATACTCCCCATAGCCGGCCTTATTAAAAGATCGAACTGTAGTTATCCAGGTTACGAATTTGAAAATATAAAACAATCAATTGACATTAATTTGGTATTATATATGTGTTCATGTTTGGTGGTAAATTTAAAAAGAATAAAAACGCGTGCGCAGCAGAACTTCGTTACTAACGTCGTATTTTTTGTGCGAAGTACGTCGGGTCGGAATGCGATTCGAACGGAATGAATGTTCAATTAAAAAACTATGATTCAATAGCAAACTGAAATAAAAAAAAGAAAATAGTTAATTTCATTGAAAAAAAAAATTTGCGAAGTCCATCGCGTCCTAAAGAACAATGATTCAGTATCAAACTGTTATAAAATTAACACGTTAGCTACCGGAGGCCACTATAGTGGCCCATTGGTTTACTCACCGTGAACCGCGGCCACTATACTGGCCGTAAATTCAAACTTAAATTTATGCAATGTAAATTTAGCCGGCTCACGAATGGTGACATGTATGCTGTTTTCGGTCTATCACGAAGTTAGCGACGCGCGCACAGCCAGTTAAGTGGCCTCTGGTTCACTTTATGTTACTTTGTTTACAGTCGCACACGTGTATTTTCTATGCCAGTTTGCCTATTTTAGTTTGCAAATTAACTGGTTTTATTGAATTTATAGTGTGTTAGGGTCGTTTTTACCTGTCAGTGTTCCTACAGAAACAAGATAGCAACGTATACATTCATTTAATTAACTGTTGAATATTTTTTGAGTGATGCTTTTTTAGCGGGTCAAAAAAAAAGGAACACATACTTACAACGTCCTTTAACTCAAGCTGAGTTAGAGGAGTTATCAATGGCGTCAGATGGTACCGAAAGTAGTTAAGATGGCCCGTATTCAAGCGGTGATTCCATTGCTGATAAAAATTATGACCCAGGAAAAAATTATTTTGTTGATTCATCATCAAGTAACAGCAATTCGAATAACGACCCAGATGACATTCGGCCAAGTACGCAAAGCCCTCTGGTAACACAATCACCACAGCTAACAAGTAACTTTGACGATGAGTGGACGGATGGTGAAGAAGATCCAAAAACCTCTCCTTTCACCACAAGATAATATCAATATAAACATTCCAAGGGAGGCTAGTGCACTGCAATATCAATCAATGATTTTTTGATGGTGGTATAATTGAGATAATTGTTCAAGAAACAAATAGACGAGCTAGATAAGTATTTGATAATAAGAACCGTTAACACCACTAGTCGCAGATTTTCAGTCGCATTACTTTCCGGCTGAGAATACCGCAGAAAAAAAAACCATGAAGAGATGCAGGTGGTGCTCTGAACGAAAAATACGAAAACGTTCAAGTACCATTGTCCGCAATGTGAAGGTCAGCCTGGATTATGTGTTGTGCCATTTTAAATTCATTTGAGGCCACTTTAATGGTCGTTGGTCTAGTAGAATGTATGTGGCTCCGTTCAGACCATCGGCCACTTAAATGGCCCTAAAAAAATGTCGGAATCTCATCTAGCACGCCAAGCTTATTCGTTAGCTACAAGAACCATTTAAAAATTCTAAACGGATCAAAAGTTATGGTACTTGGTTTATTACAAGCGACCAGCTATAGCACGTCGGTAGCGAACGTGTCAAGAAAATAATTCATTTCATCCGAAAAAAAAAATGAAATTCGCGAAGTGCATCGCGTACTAATTTACATGAAATGGCGGCGCTTGGAAAAATTTATACAAATTGTGATAGTTTCGTTCTGCCTCGAAAACAATCCCAGTCACAGTATTTCAGCTTATTGCCTTTGCCACTGAAGATTGTTTTCGGAGAAAACACGACTGAAGAACGAAGCAGTGGCAGCGATATGAAAGATGAAAAAATTCAGAATTCAAAAGTGTAACAAAATGGAAATCGCGTCACATGATTCTAGGTCATTCTCAGTACTGGAAGATGCTCATTAGTTCATGGTGGAATGAGCACTGTTCCCAAGCAGTCCGGAACACATTGAATGCATTACACGTTTTCAAAAGAGAGCAAATCTTGAAGAATTATATCCCTTATCAAAAAAATGACGCACTGTTAAAAAAACTATCAACTTACATCGTAGAATAGCAGGAGAAATTTTTGCGATTGCTTGAATCGAATAACCTCCATAAAAACAGTTCGGAATGAAGTAAAAAAAGTTGAAAAACTCAAATTGTGACAAACTACATGTAGTCAAATCCGATACATGGTGTGAGGGGTTTTTGAATACTCTCGCCCTCCTTTTGTGAATCCCTCTTTCAAATAATTTTGTCTAGGCATAAATAACCCTCAAAACTTTCCACTAGAACTTTTTGCGATAGAGGAATTCTTAACTGTAACCAGATCTACACATAGCTCATCCTCCCAAGAATTAAACGTTTTGAGAGCAGTCAGTAGAACGACCTGTAGTGCAAATTCGTCCATTTCCCTCCTATTCTACAAAGCATTCTTAAGATCCGTTTAGGGTTATGGGTTCTATTTCTAACGTGAAGCACCAAACACAACACCTGAACAAGTAGACAGATTTCAATACAAATGTATCCTGTTCATGTTTATTGAAATCTACTCCAGTTTCCGCTCTTCCATCGGAAACAGGGGAAATGCCTCTTAAACTCAGATCGAAATCAACTCAGTAGCTAGAATAGCGATATATATAGTGACCTCTATAACCTCAGTATCCTGAATTTAACCGCAACTTATTGGAAAAAATAGAAAGTGCTTTCTTTTGGTCAGTTTTATGATCGAAATGGAAAATCCATGGAGTTCTATCTTCACGAATTCTGTTCTACATAATTTCTCCACAGACAATTGGTCCCTCTTTCCTACTTTCAAAATGATCTTAGACCCACTTCTTAACCAATTCGACGAATCAGAAATCCAACATCAACCTATATCAATAAAAATTTCAAGGATCACCGCAAAATATATACAGATGGCTCTGTCATGAATGGACACGCTGGGTGTGCGATTAACGACCCAAAAACTCCCTATGAGGTTATCTTAAAACTGTTAGTCCTCTTTTCCACTTACACTCACAAAATTGCACTTATCGAAGCAATTAAATACGCGAATAGCGTACAGGATCAAAACTATTATCCCTAAGATAATTTCAGACTATCGTAGCGTGCGATAAATTTGGCGACCTTCTGTAAAGAAGGTCGCCAAATTTAAATTTTCCTCAGCCAATTCATCCTAATCGAAGCAACGAAACAATTTTCCAACTGTCAAAAATTTAATGAAAAAATAACATTCATATGGGTAAGATCACGCAAAGGATTTGAGGGCAACGAGATCGCAGCCATTTTGGCAAAAACGCCAACAGTACAATACATGGAGCCCCGTCACCTCTCAATGCCAATATACGAGGTATATAAACTTCTGAAAAAGCATATCAGCCAGGAGTGGACTAAATCTTTCAGAAAAGACCCAAAAGGATTATACTACAAAAATTTAATGAATAACACTCCATTTTCAACACCATGGTATCATAAATGTGAAATACACAGTCATTTTATTGTCAACATCAATCGTTTAGGCACACCCCAAGGCCTTTTCGGTAAACACATGGTCCGCATAGGCTTGAGACAAAGTACCCTCTGCCAATGTGGAGAGGAAGAAATATTGGAACACATCTTCATGCTATATCCATTGTACGAAGATGATAGAAGAGAATTATTCATTGGAATGTAAAGATGCCTGAAAAATGGCCCCATAAATTGGGATACAATAATTGCTAGTGATAAAATGAACATATATCTGACGATCTACGATTTTCTGAAAAAAGACTGATTTAATAATATAAATGATTTCAATCAGACCTCATTGACGTGCAGTCACCTTTGGTAGCTCCTGAGTCGCAGAGAAGCTTCACTGAGTTCTGATATAATTTGTAAACTTGTTCTTATAGAACGAGCTCATGAGGAGAACTCATTAGAGTGAAGGCCTCACCATAATAAAAAAAACAAAGCTTCGGTGGAAGTTTTGGCAGTATTGTTTATTCGTTATATTATCGTTACGAATACCAACTCGAGCAAACGAAAATAATCGCTAGACTGACCTCGTCACTCGACGTATTTTCTTAAAACATAAATACGACACTTGACTCCGAGTCAATGCTCTTGTGATATTATAACTGAAAATATTGAACCAGTAAGTTTAATCCAATGAAATAGGGTTCTCTGACATATTAACCTGGCAACGTATGTATTTTAGTCGAATTTTTTTCTCTTGGGTACCCAACAGCGAATCAAATCAGAAATATTTTGAATGCATTTATAATAATAGCTATGCACCTATCTAGGAATAATTGATAAAATTATAAAATTTTCCAACACTTGTAGTGAAATGTAATAGTATTGCTGAGGGATACACAGATTCTTCCGTAGAACATAGAAAAAAAATTGTCGCAAATATTTTACGGAAACTTGAACTTGAGCCTTCAATAAGTCTTAGTAAATGTTGAACAAAAGTAAATTTGAATTTACTACGTTTATTATGTTGAATTATCACGTAGTAACGACGGATTCCATCAACTACTTAGTAAATGTTGTAATACTGATGCTATGAAAGTAACAGCTAAACCAGGAATATCTTCTTCGAGAATTTTCAAATCAAACATTTATATTCTTTTTGTTTCTGAATTCATCTGCAATGAACACTCGTAAAAAAATGGGTGAAGTGATAGCTTCAGAATGAAGCAGTGGAAATAACTATGAACTACTCCTGATAATTCAGTAGCTTTCAGGTTCTATGGAAAATGAGTCTTTCAGTTTTCCACATTTTGACAATTTTTTTTTGGTTTTCTTTGATATCTGTCAAAGATATGACGTCATCGACATTTTTCTCAATTAATGTACATCATTTGAAAGCTTCTGTGTCACTTAGTATGTTTCTAGCTTTTTATGAGATTTTGTAGCACCATTTCACATTGCCGATCGTCCAATTGTGAAAATTATCTTTGATTGACTCTCAGTAAAAGAATAACTCTTTCTCGTTCCATCAGAAAATACAATCAATCATCATACTAAGACAGTACTAAGGCTCAATTCCTTCAATTAAGTTTCTTGGCCTGAGCTTGATTTTTTCTTCCATATATATATATATATATATATATATATATATATATATATGTTTTTTTTTTTTTTTTTTATTTTTTTTTTTTTTCTAAGTAGATGAAAATATTTTTCAACAGGTTGAGATATTTGTATTTGCCGTGTCTAAGTGCTCCTAATGAAGGGATAAATAAAATCTCGAAAGCTTGAGCTGAAAGAAAAAGAGTAAAACCTTTTATTGCTATAATCCCAGTGAATTAGCCTTGGTACCCTCTCTCCTCTATATATATATATATATATATATATATATATATATATATATATATATATATATATATATATATATATATATATATATATATATATATATATATATATATATATATCTATATATATATTTATAAATATATATATATATATATATATATATATATATATATATATATATATATATATATATATATATATATATATATATATATATACATACGATAGGTAGAATTTCTTGTCCTATATTTTATATATTTAAGGTGCAATTTTCTTGGGTTTAGAGCACAGTAAAACTTTAGGTATTGTATTGTTTCGGCGTATATAAGCCTTTTTCAAGATTATATCACAGGTATGGCTGGGACATTTACATCTAAAAATACATTTTTAAAATCAGTCACAATTCTTCATTATGTGTACGTTAACTTACTAGTTTATCTGCAATCTACATTTCATCTACTTATTTAAAACAACGTTATAAAATACATTGGATCTGTCAATTTTAATTTGCTTTGTTTTGTTTTTGACTATATAGTTTTCCAATTGATCACCATAATTGTAAAACATAATCGAAATGGAATAATAACTTCCAGTACCACATTTATTTATTCGTACAAGCGCACAGATGGCATCTCAGGTGATCAACTGGAAAACTATATAGTCAAAAACAAAACAAAGCAAATTAAATTAAAATTGACAGATCCAATGTATTTTATAACATTGTTTTAAATAAGTAGATGGAATGTAGATTGCAGATAAACTAGTAAGTTAACGTACACATAATGAAGAATTGTGACTGATTTTAAAAATGTATTTTTAGATGTAAATGTCCCAGCCATACCTGTGATATAATCTTGAAAAAGGCTTATATACGCCGAAACATATGTCGATTACAAGTAATAAAATCTGAATACCTAAAGTTTTACTGTGCTCTAAACCCAAGAAAATTGCACCTTAAATATATATATATATATATATAGTTATGTAGTCAAAGTACAGCTTATCCATTTTAATGACGTCAATAGTAACCTTGTGCTGATTCATCGCTGCTAGCCTATATAAGCCCTCACAAACATAGAACAGTAAGATTAATTAAGTAACTTCCATCTTGTAAACTTCACATCGAATAAATTGTTTTTTTTAAAAAGTAATTCTTAGTGTTGAAAACCAAAATTGGCGACGAGGATGGGATTGTTGCATTAAACCCTTCCGAATAAAATAAGTTCAACAAACAAGATAAATCTTCCGAATCTTGTAAGAAGATTAATCAATGCGTTAACTTGAAAAGTAAGAAGAAAAGTTTAATTGAATTTTAATTCTTGAGCACAATCCGAACTACAACACAAGCTCAGTTTTATCTCATAGTGATTGCGAATTTGGTAGTACCAGTCCCGAGTTCTACTGACCAGACAAGAATTCAAACAGGGTGCAAAGCAAGGGTAGCGCCGACGACTCCACCTTGGAAGAAACAATCAATGTAAGTTGCAAGTGTTAATTATCTTCCTGTTTTTCCTACGGTTTCCAGCCCCAAAACCTAGACTCCCTATAGCTTACCGTTATAGCAGGTCATTTTATATTAAGTCAAGGGTTAAAAATATAATAAATATTTTTCCCAACGAAATTTTTCATAAAATTGAAAATTTTTCAATATTGATTCCCTGATAGAATCAATCCAAAATTTGAATTTAGATTCTCAGCGACGAACTAAATCAAATAAAATAATTAATATGGCAGAGAACCATAATTTAATGTTAGCTCGTGAATTTGGAGCATTATTACCGAAATTTTCCGGTATACAAGCCGAGTTAAATTCATTTTTAAGTGCTTGCGAAGAATATATCGCACAATTCTCAGCGACGGAAGCAATCGTAAAGACGTATTGCGTTGCTGTGATTAAAAGCAAATTAATAGATAAAGCGAACGCGGAATATCGTTCCTCTAACGTACCAAATACATGGCACGCATTTAGACATTTTTTATTGCAGAAATTTGGTGATCATGCGAATTTAGATGTATTAAAGAATAAATTACAATTTCTACGCAGAAAACCAAATCAAGATATTTTAGATTTCATTGAAGAAATCAAAACTCATAAAATTAGAATTAATTACAGAATAGATGCGGAACCTACATTAGATGCTGCATTAAAATTGTTACACAAACAATTGGTCTCGGACTTAGCCAAAAATGTTTTAATTAGTAATGTTGCAATAGAATTGCAAACCTCCTTACTTACGACACCGAATATCACATTCGACTTAGCTATTAAAATGGTCGAAAATTATATTTCCCAAAAATCCCAGTTAGATTTAATGCGAACTTGGAAGCATACGACTGATAGCCAACAAAAGGTATTTCCTTCTCAACCAATTAATGTACAACCTAAAATAATTACGCAAAGACAATTTCCCACTAACAGACAAGTTTTCGGAAATAATCGGTCAGAAATATCAAAAACAAATGTGTTTAAACCTAATAGTAATTATATACCAAAATATAGACCATCCCCTATGTCTACGACAACAGCTAACCCGATAGCACAACAAAGACAAGTGCAATATAGTAATCAATTACCCAACTATGCGTCATATAATAGAAATACGCAAGATTATAATAATTTTCAAAATTCAAGACAAATAGCTCCTAATTATATATTGGAAGAAATTACTAATTTCGATATAGAGAACAACGATGAAAATCAAAGTGAGGAAAATACTGAATACAATCATGAAAATTTTCAGATAAATGCCTCAGAAATACCGTTAACTTAGATTCACTGAATAATACGGAAAAAGCTTTTCAGCTACAAGGACAACCACTTAATTTCAAATCGAAAATTAATTATAATATTAGAACAAAAAATGAGATTCCAATTCATTCCAAAATTTATGAATATCCGGAAAAACATCGTGAAAAAATTGAACGGAAACAAAATCAAATAAATAACGATGAATTTAATTACGACTTGAAATTCAAACCAAGTACTTGCAATGATACGGACTACTTGTCCCGATTAAAGATAGATGAAGATGAATCCTTATCTTCGAAGGACAACAATAAACGAAAGGAAGCAGTTAAGATAAGCGATGATGCATCTCGAGATTGCAACAATGATGAATATAATACAATTGACTCGATTGTCTCCCGCGAAATTAATATCTTAGAAGACGAGATTAATTCTTTATCTCCAAACATAAAAACAAACGACCTAGATTCAAATATAACTATTCCTGCAGATGATACATCGCATGAAATAATTTCAAATTACGTACAGACAAATCGTGAAACCTTGAAAAATATATTGCAAGTAGCGAATGCTACCACAGACAAAAACGCAGCAAATATTGGAAAATTAATTGAAAAGGGACGAAGTCAAAAAGACTCTTATGAAAAAGAAGTTGTTCATTTAAAACAAAAATGTCAATCCAAATTTAAAAAACCTTACAAGAAAAAGTCTAGAAACATTATTACAGACATTAGGATCAGAAATCCTCAAAGCAAACATTTCTATCATAGAAATCGAATAAAATAAAGAAGACACTAATTACTTTACCTAATTTTCAGACGACCCGTGTATCCTCCAATTTTTTTGAATTAAAAAACGAAACAGTTAAAAGTAGTTAAAGATTTAAGTTTAAAACTTAATCTAATAATTCTCCATTCACACGAGATAGCAATAATATTATCGGAAATTGAAAATGCCATTAATTATGCACGTTTGCACCTTAAGCAGGAAAATATTCTGCCTCTTTCGAAATTTAATGAAGTAATAAATAAAAATTTTACCATTCTCTCATCTCACAGACTATTATGCTGTCTGCGCAACAAAGGTTTTTATTAAGGGTTTCAATATTATTTAACATAACCATTCCAATCTTTAATTATTATAAATATGACCTGATTATAATATAACGTACCTTTCCAAAATACAAGAATTCCTAACCTTAATTCCTATGGGTTAACACGCAACGAAAACATTGTATGGAATACCTAGGTCATTCAACAAGTCGAAGACTTCTACATCTTTAAACAAAAATATCTGAAGAAAACCCTTGAATGTGTCCTAATGATTCAGAAAACCCTACGAGAACATTGCAATCGCAGTTCGGTTGAGCCTCCAGAAGATTTATTCGAAATAGAAAATGGAAATATCATTTCCATTGACAATGAAATGATACACGAAGAATGCAAAAGTGGTTCATTATCGCAATAGAATTGTCTCAGATTACTTCAGAATGTATAATCACTGATGGATTCAAGAGAATACACCACGAGAAGTTTTCAACACATATGCTCTGGTCTATCTTGCGCCACTAGAAGAGAATTGGACCTATGCAACAAATTTGAAGAATATCCAAGAAGAAGACACCCCCAATCTGGACGACTTATACCAATGGGCTCCACATCCTACAACTACAAGCTTTATAACAATTGTATTTGTAATTTTTATTATCATTGTAGTGCTTATAAATTTTTATAGAATTTTCTTGAAGATTCGTCAACTTAAAATGAAGGGTAACGAACTTTCTTTAAATGGGGAGGAGTTATGTAGTCAAAGTACAGCTTATCCATTTTAATGACGTCAATAGTAACCTTGTGCTGATTCATCGCTGCTAGCCTATATAAGCCCTCACTAACATAGAACAGTAAGATTAATTAAGTAACTTCCATCTTGTAAACTTCACATCGAATAAATTGTTTTTTTTAAAAAGTAATTCTTAGTGTTGAAAACCAAAATTATATATATATATATATATATATATATATATATATATATATATATATATATAAATAGATAAATATATATATATATATATATATATATATATATATATAATAATAATAATAATATTTATTCACACACCAGTATGGTACAAATACAAGTAAATAAAAAACAAAGATCAGTTGTGAATAAATAAAAACTCGATAAGTGTAAACACTTGTTTCGAGAAGAAATAGGAACAAACAATGAAAAAACATATATACATATATATATATATATATATATATATATATATATATATATATATATATATATATATATATATATATATATTTATATATATATATATATATATATATATATATATATATATATATAAATATATATATATATATATATATATATATATATATATATATATATATATATATATATATATATATATATATATATATATATATATATATATATATATATATATATATGTAAATATACATTTCAGTATTCCTGTGATAGCGCAAGGTGTTTCAAAGTATCAATAAAATATATTTGTTTCCGAAGAAACTGAATAAAAATAACAGTATATATATATATATATATATATAATATATATATATATATATATATATATATATATATATATATATATATATATATATATATATATATATATATGTTAATTTTCAGGTTCTGGCGGAGATAATCTGGTTGTCTGGTTTCCCGGGTGTGTATCCGCGTATGTGCTTCGTCTTCGTTGAAGTCTGCTCGACGTTTCGGCAAAATCACATTTGCCATCTTCAGGTAGCTCTTCTTGGTCGGAAGGAAGACACTGAACTGGTCCAGTGTATTCATTCCGACCAAGAAGAGCTACCTGAAGATGGCAAATGTGATTTTGCCGAAACGTCGAGCAGACTTCAACGAAGGGCGAAGCCATATATATATATATATATATATATATATATATATATATATATATATATATATATAACAGTGCAATGGAAATAATAAGTGCTTTAAGGATGGATGTCATTGACTCATTGTTTTATTTTTTTCATTCGTCGAGAAAATGTATTTATAAAAATAGGCAAATGTCGGCTTGTGCACGATTTCGAAAGACTAACGAGGACATTTATTAACTATATGCACGTGCTATAGCTTTCATATATAACGAAGAAGAAGTACGACCAAATCTATACAAAAAAACGGTTTCAGTTAATATGGAAACATATATCGAACAAAACCATCGAACAACAATACGCAAAAGAAACAGATCATAATAGTTTTATAGCTCTTTTGCAATATTATATGAGAGTCTCGTAAAAATTGTAGCATGATCAAATATGAGAGAATGAAAAAAGTAACACGAAATGGGGTATGCTGAAACTGCCAATAGAAAGAATGAAACAAATTCGTTACGCAAAAAAAAAACGAAGAGCAAAATTCGAGAATCTTTATCTAAGTGTTCAGTTGAAATATTCATTTAAAAATGGTTATCTTATCAAAATACAGTGAATTGTTTAAATTTACGAGAAACTTCATATCTTCCTGAATTTATAATGATGACTGATTTAAATTTGATTTTTATACTGATTACAAAAATCACAAGCATAATTATAAGCTGAAGGCAATTCACTTCATATGATATTCGTAGTAGTCGGATCATAGATAGATCATTTATTCCACGTTTTCCCTACATTATAAAAAAATCAATTAGACAGATAATATAGTATTGCTTGTTTGAAACAACATTATTTTGTTCATTTAATCTATATTCGGAGGTAATTAATATTCTCAACAAACTCAATTTCACAGCGTTATTTTTTTATTTTTGTTTTTCTCTACTAACGCATTAAAAAAAAGTTTACTTCGAAAGAAACAATCCAAAATTAATCGTAATTAGTCACCTGCTGTTATTGAAAATATCTCATTCCCTTACCGAATATGCGATTATTTAACATATTTTTCTAATTTCAGAAATCAACCAATTCATTCTACCCGTATGGAGACAAATTCTGTGGACCATTCTCTATGGATGTATGGTAATAGTAGCGACAGGTGGAAATCTCATTGTAATATGGATAGTGCTCGCTCATAAGCGAATGAGAACTGTAACGAATTATTTTTTATGTAAGTTGATAAAAATATATGACACAACTTCATGCTTCATTAGATAAAAATGGCTTCGAAATTTATAACAATTAATAGCAGCAATGATTTAATATGATGATAATGCTTTATAGCTCACTTCCTTGCATCTGTGAACAAATACTGTAAAACATTACCACAGTTCTCAAATATCTACACATAGTTATATCTATCTAAGATATAACAATCATCAACACTGAAAGTATAGTGAAGTTAACGTACTTCAGTACCATATTTGGAATAAGAATAAATAAATATATATATATATATATATATATATATATATATATATATATATATATATATATATATATATATATATATATATATAAGTATATATATATCTAACCTACCATCCACTCACGGTGGATGGTAGGTTAGACGTTCACGGCGAACGGGACATGGGATTATTTTGATTATATAACTCGTTAGAATAAGCCAATAGAATCCGTGAATTTTGCATAACTACTGCGTATTGATAAGCGAATATACCCCTGACGACATGATATAATCGTTTTGGTGTTTCGCCTCTTGTCAAAATGTGAATATTTTCATATTGATGATGTTTTGACGTTTGTCAAAAAAAATTAATATTTTTTATTCGCTATATAATCGTAACGAATACCACTCGAGCAATCGAAAATAATCGTTATACTGACCTCGTCTCTCGAGGTATTTTCTTAAAACACTACTCGAGCAGTGGTGTTTCGCAAAATACGTCTCGTGACTCGGAAGAGGCGGAAACACATTATTGAAACGTGATACAACCCGACAAAACGCGAGGAGTGTTGAAAAAAATCAAATCCTAGTAATTTTTATGACCAGAATCACACTATGAACACCCATCGCCATGCGATACAGGTACACGCTACCTGATCTAGTAGACGTGTTGTGCGCTGTATGTTTCTAGGTAACAACCGATGTCACTCGGGAATTGTCAAATAAAGCGTTCGTTCATACGTTGATACCCTATAATTAAATTTTGGCAGAAATTTGACAAAAATGAACGAAGAACAATTAATTGCTTGTGTGTTGTGTGGCATCGCGTGTTGGTAAGTGCACATTATACATCAGTTATCGACTCGTTTTGTCGCGTCGCGTTTAAATAATGTGTTTCCGCCTTAATCGATTATTTTCGATGCTCTTGTGATATTATAACTTATAATTTTCTACTAACTATAGTAACCAATCAAATCACTTAATTTAGAGTCATGTGTCAAATTTCATCCAATCACCTATGGATTACAGCGATAATACCCTACATGTGGTGTACAAAGAGGATCATCATGTTTTTGATTGAGAATTAATTAAACGTCAAACTGACAACTGGTTTAAAAATGTCGCGAATATTAGGTTATGCATCTGACATTGCAATTAATGATATTATAGCTAGTAATATACCAAAAAATACAACCAAATCAAAATAATATGTACGGAAAATATTTCTCGAGGTTTGTGCGACCAGAGAGTACGAACTGAATGCTGAAACGAGTTTGCCTAATTTGGCTAATATATTGACAGATTAAGCTACTCCAGGAAAAATACTTCAATGACTTCAAAATTGTATTCGACCCGTTTACCAGTGTGATATTCAAAAATGCGCGAGATGCAAGAAATGCAAAAAATAAAAGATATCAGCAGGATCTAAACAAGCGAAAATGCAGTTCAGCAAATTTGTGTTCAAGTGATTTGAATTCATTTGAATTATGGGATGAAAGTATAGCAGAAGGTTTGCAGAAAGAATTTTACCATATTGTAGCTGTTTTGTTAGCTTGGCGAGGTGGTGAACCAGCTAATTGCCTAATAGATTAATTCGAGATCGAGAAAAATAATGATGGAACGCCAACCAACAAAATTGAATACAATCCGAAATTCGATAAAACATGCCAAGGAGGATCGAAAAGATGTACAAATAGTAAGTGGCTTGTTCCCAATACTTCAAACGAAAGTGCATGCCCTGTTCGGTTGTTTCATAAATTATTGTCCAAAAGATGAAAAAAATATTACTTCCAGTCGCCTTTTCTTGAGACCAAATCGTTTCTGGAAATCTGAAAGTGGCACATGGTTTGACAATATTCCGGTAGAACACAATTAATATGTGGACCAAATCATCCGCGCAAGCTATTGGTTTGGACACTAAGTGTAAAAAGATATCCAATCATTCGAACAGATCAACTGCAGTTAGCCATTTGGCAAATAAAGGAATTC
Organism: Cynegetis impunctata; assembly: GCA_030704885.1. NCBI lineage: Eukaryota > Metazoa > Arthropoda > Insecta > Coleoptera > Coccinellidae > Cynegetis > Cynegetis impunctata. The sequence goes on along the minus strand of JARQZK010005109.1, from coordinate 330,640 downwards.
TTAACAGCAATTAATTAAAATAGCCGGACATAGCAGCTCTAATTCAATAAAACCGTACTCAAATATTGACCAAGTGAAATAATCAACACCATGCGAGGAATTTCTTCAACAGTGGAATTTAACAATCCGTCATCTTCAGCAAACTCTTCCTCCAATTCAACATTTACCAATTGTACTTTTCATAACTGTAGTTTTGTTAAATAAAACTGAATTATTAAGAGTCAGATTGACAATCAATTTTTTGAAATCTACAAAGTAAAAAATTATCTTATCGAATACCCCTCGGGCCTTGATAAATCCTCAAAATTTTGTCATAGAGAATCCTTTAAGCATATTGCTCAAGGATAATAGCCCCTATTATCAAGCAACGCGCTTTCAACGTTCTCTATGACAAAATTATCTCGGTATTATCAAGGCCCTAGGGGAATTACTACTGAAAATTTGGTTTCATGAGTAATTGATTTTGCTCTATCGATCTATCGAAATATTAGTGGCGCTGTGGCGTTGCCGCTTATACTTAAATGTAGCAGCAACTGAGAAATTTCAAATGAGACACCCTATATATTATTCCATTTTTTGCTTCTCTACTATTTTCCACTTGTTTTTGTATGATTTTTTCCTATACCTATCTTCAGAGGTTCTCGAGAAATTAAATGGTTTCCTTATTTTTTTGTGCAAAACGAAGCTTCATTTAAATGTTCATTACCAAGGTATCTAGATTCGTACGACGCAGAAATTTTGAGTGTAGTTTACCAAGTTCCGACGTATTACTAATATTAAAAGGAATTTGTTCTTCATTATACAGGGTCTTTCAAAATTTGCGATTTTAATCAATTAATTAATTAATACCCTGTATATTATTGAATATCTCGAAATAAAATTTAAATTTCTTTCAAATGATGTATCATGTTCCTATACCTAAAAAGTCAGTCTTCCGAAATAAAAGCAAGTTTCTATAAAAATCGGATTATTTTGCTATATTTTGTATTAGGTAGCTAACCTAATTCCTATGGTGATATGTCAAACAGATAACTGAAAGTTTGTTTTATTATCACTTATAATTTTTTTTTCAGTAAATTTGTCTATAGCAGATGCAATGGCTTCTACTCTAAATGTGACATTCAACTACGTATATATGCTCAACTCTCACTGGCCATTTGGAGAGCTGTATTGTAAGATAACACAATTCATTGCCATGCTTTCCATCTGTGCATCTGTCTTCTCCCTCATGTCGATTTCGATTGATAGGTGAGTACTGTGGATAAGTTTTAGTATTTTAGATGACATTGTTTCTTATTCATGAAAGTTTGATTAAATTATATCTAGATCAAGCAGTTCAATGAAATGTACCCTAGTTAAAAACCAAGGAAAATTTTGAATAATCACAACATTTCAATAATTGTGGGCCAAAACTGTGAGCGAAACCATAATTTGAAGCCTGTAAGTTCTGATGTAGACAAAATTATAAATTAATAGGGGATCAAAACAAAAAAAACGTATTTTCAGTATATCAAATGATATCCAATTGATCAGCAAATGACAATGCAAACACAATTACATCATAATGTTTGAAAAATGAAGCGTACATCACAAATTTCAAAATTTGGTTAGAAGAAAGGTATCCTCGTTGTCACAAGTAGTAGTTTGTAATATGCAAACGCATTCCAGTGCTACCAATCTCAGAAAGTGTCATGGCTGCTGGCCGAGCGGACCGCAGTGAATACACAAAAATAAAATTAATTGAATAGTGAGTGAAATTTTATTGGTTACATGTTCTACAAACTAATTTGCATTACTTTTGGCAAAGATTTTGGTACATTGTAATAAATAATTTGATCCTTTTTATCATACAAATGGTGTTTTGTTTATATTGTTTATTGAAGTTATTCTTCTGTTTTATTGTTAATGGTGGATTAGGTACATGTTGTCTCAGCTGGTCTGGGGCTACTTGTCACTGTGGAAACTAGCCTCAGTAATGTTTAAAAATACTGAAGTCTATTTGTTCTTTTGTATTAGATACTAATCAAACATGATTAGAAACCACAAAAGAAAGACCAATCGAGGCCAAACGTCTGCTGTCGTCATGATGCAAGCTGTGAAGGTAGTAGGTCCTGGAAATTCGATTTGAAGTGTTGCCAAAGATGATAATATTAACTATGGCACACTCTCTCGCTATTTCAAGAAAATGAAGAAAAAAGATGGCTCTGCTGGGTTGACGTATGTGGGCTGTGTGAAAATTAGACCGGTGTTCACTAATGCTGAAGAGAATATGTTATCAGAGTATATAAAGAGGGCTGTAGATTTAAATTTAGAGTTGACTCCATTGGAGATCCGTAAATTGGCATTTCAGTAAGCTGTTGCTTCGAAATGTAAAGTTTCTGGCACGCCAGTTTAAAAGTCATAACGTCAATCTGTTTTTTGACAATCTGATTAATGTCTTGAAAAAAATACAAGCTTGAAGGAAGTAATATCTGGAACGTAAATAAAACAGGTGATACCACTATTCAAAAACCGCAAATATTTATGGCTAGAAGGCGTATGAAACAGATTAGTGCCCTAACGTCAGCCGAGCGCTGGTACATTGGTCACAATGACACTAGCCGTGTCAGCTACTGGGAATGGTACACCAATTTTCTTCGTTTTTCCCCGGAATAATTATAAAGACCATTTTGTGAACAACAGACCAACAGGATCGGTCGGTAGCACAAACCCGTCAGGATGGATGAATGAGGACTGTTTTTATGCTTTCATTTTGCATTTTGTCAGGCAAACTCGTCGCAGCGTTGAGCGTCCATTATTATTGCTTTGAGACAATCATGATTCTCACCTATTCATCAAGACTTTGGATTATGGCGAAGAAAACGGAGTTGTGCTTCCAACATTTCTGCCCTACTGCTACCGTAAGCTACAGCCATTAGACCGCAGTGTTTATGGGCCACTAAAGAGATATTACACGGCCTGCGATAATTGGATTGAAAGTCACCCAGGTAAGACAATGACGATCTATGACATTTCAGCAAAAGTTAGAGTGTAAAGTTAAAATCAGTTTACTACAAGTTTACCACACCTTAAAACATTATGTCTGGATTCACAAGTGACATATGACCCTTCAATCGCAATATTCTTACAGAGTTGTATTTTTCTCCATCTTATGTAACATATAGATCAGAATTAGCCATGTCTGAAGAAACTGACAACAACACCACCCAAGAATTGACACAAACAGAAGCAGTAGAATAAACGCCATCTCCAACTCCTGGAACTAGCATACAGACTCGTCCTCCAGTATCTTTTTCAAGCCTTGGAATCCTAGCTTTTGGGAGTTCTTCTCTTGATTTCAATTTGAAACTTCATACATCTAGTATGACGGTTGTACCTTTCTTGATACCTCTAGACATAATACCATTTTCAACAGCTCCTCAGAAAATAACTATTTTGTTTGAATGAAAACGAAGAGTGCTATCTTGACTAACACTCAAATAAAAAATTAATTAGCAGAACTACAGAAAATGAGAAAAATAAAGAGCCGACTATAACTAAAAAGAAATGAGTTCAAAGTAAAAAGAAGAAGCAACCGATCAGCAACAGCAACGAAGATTAATCTGAAGATGTACTTTGTTTGATTTGTTTCGAACCTTGGTCTGCCAGCAAACCAACTGAATAGTGGGTACAATATACTAAATGTAAACTCTGAGCTAATATAAAACGTGGAGGCCAAACAATTTCGAAATCATGAAAAACATACCTGTAAACCGAAGAAAAAAGTTAAAAGTTTTGTTCTATTGCTGTCCAAACTGTGCTTGAGCTGAATAATTTTTGTCAGTTCGATCTCATTCGACTAGAAGTCAGCATATTTAAATTTGTCAACAAATCTTATCAATACCGTATGACTTTCACAACTACGTTGAAAATTTACTATTATATTTGCGGTTTGATAAATTTCCGAATTCGACAACATTTTTGATGAAATAAATGATTTGGTTTAATATTGTGTGTTTGTACTTATGCAAGTAATAACAACACTGAATTATAGATAATTTCGAGTATTTACATTGAAAAATTGAGGATAAAGTTCACTAAAATGAATCAACCTTACTTAAATTGGACTGAGAAAATTATGAGTGTTTCAAAAATAATATATATGAAAAAAATTCAAAATATTTTATTTCCAATTACAACAAGTATTCAATAAAATATACAGGTTTCACAACGCTCAGGTGGTTTCGATTTAAATTGAATTATTTCTTCAGATATGTGGCTATAATGAAACCTCTTCAACCTAGAATGGGACGTACTGTCACTCTTCTATTAGCAATCAGCACTTGGGTGGTCGGCATCATCATTGGACTTCCGTCATTGCTATTCTACAAAACTTACCATTTCTCCATATCTTCAACTGAAGAGCGCGTGGTATGCTTTTCCGAATGGCCAGATGGAGTGACCAACGAGTCCATGATGGAGTACTCGTAAGTTATGTAGTAAAAATAAGTCTGATGAAAAATTCGTTATATGTACACTCGCAAAACATCTTCTTGGGAATGTAGTGATTTTAATGTATTTTTACAATTGAGCCACAATTAACATCATCAATACATACATACATACATACATACATACATACATACATACATACATACATACATACATACATACATACATACATACATACATACATACATACATACATACATACATACATACATACATACATACATACATACATACATACATACATACATACATACATACATACATACATACATACATACATACATACATACATACATACATACATACATACATACATACATACATACAAGATTGTTTCAACAATCGATTATATGTACAGGGTGGGCAAATTTTGATGTTTTCATGGAGTATCTCGGTACGAGATACTAAAAACTGAAGGCCATATTCTCAGTTTCTTTTTTTGAGACAAATTCACTAACGAAAACCAAAATTTGCTATTGTCTTTTCTTTTCGAGTTCGATTTTTTTGCTTTCACACAAGTGTGATTATCATCGTTGCTTGTAAAGATGACAGATAATAACTTTCACATTCATGAGAAACTTTTTTTTGTTTAATCCAGTGGCGTCGCAAATATTTGCAAAATTTCGGGGTATGTGCTGAAGATTTTTTTTTTAATGGGAATCATAGTTGGCTGTGGTTTGGTTGGAACGGATTTTTTCCCTTCTCTGACGATGTCATATGTTGAGTCACTTTTGATATATTATATTTTGATATTCTAATTTGATTAATTATAATTAACTGATTTTATCGTATGTCAGGATGTCATACGAAAATTACGAGAAATATAATATATCGGAAAGCTTTATTCAAAGTATCAACAGTTGTAATATTGCATGTAAGATATATTTCAATCGCTATCCATAAAGAAGACAACCTCATAGAGCTATTTTCAAGTGATTGAAAAAAATCTTATTAAGTGCGAATCATTTAACAAGCCCAGACCAGAAAATTACAACATTGAAGATGCTGAAGAAAGCAGTATGTCTGTAATTGGAATGGCGGTTGTAAATGTGAAAGTTATCATTTCGTTACTTCACAAACAACCATAATATTCACGCTTGCCCAAAAGTCGGAAAATCGAACTTTTCTTCATAACTCGAAAGCAAAGGACCAAATTTTGGCCCTACATTTTTTTGTATCTCCTATAGTTACCGAGATACCCCATACAACCTATAGTTACCGAGATACCCCATACAAACATTGAAATTGACCCACCCTGTACAGACCGGACGATAATCGCTGGCAACACACCGATATTAGATGTTGCCGACTGATGTTGCATCTGTGGCCGGTGACATTGCAACATCAATACAATTTTTGGAGCAACATAAACACCGATGTTGGTTGTAGCACTTCAAGTGGGAAATATCTGTGGAAAATTCATTACTTCATTTAAGCCGAGGATATAGTACGGAACTCACATTTTTCTCAAGTTCAAGAATAGGCAGAGGTTCATAAGTTGAAATTAACATACCATTTTTGTATTTTTATGTGTTATTTATTTAAAGGTAAAATGTGAAACCAGAGTTCAATCTTGCAGCCCTCGCCTCGCAAAATATTCGAAAAAAGACTATAAAATAGAAATAAATATTTTGGCGAGTTGAAAAATAAACTCAAACGTTTCAATGTTCAACTGGAAGAGATATTGTAATTATTAAGATCATTCGAAACGCAGTTCCATCGAGAACATGAAAAGAAAATGGCGGTCCACATCTCCAGACACCCATTTTTACCATCGAAAATATCCTTTCTATAGGAAGGTCTATAGAAAGAGGATCATTTTTTTCAGAAAGCACCATTTTTGAATTATACTGTTCAAGGCTTTCGAAGTATATAGGGTAATGTCACCTGTTATTGACAGTTTAAGCTTATTGTATTGGTTTTTGCTCCCTAATTTCATTACTATTCATTATAATTCTTTTTGAAAAAAAAAACAGTTTTGATTAACGATATTTTCTTGCCCTGCATTCTAAAAAAAATCAATGTTTTTTTTTATATATATATCCTAGTAATTGACATGAAATAACCAATTATTGACCAAAGTTGCTCCAATAATTGACAATCAATGGAAGATCGATATTTGTAATTTATTTATTAAAACATATTATAACCTGCAGAAGAAATCGAGAAGGACATTTCACCTCTCGTTCCTAGCTTTGAATCTGGAAGAACTATTAAATTCTGGAGCATGACATCTCCAACATCATCTGCTATTGGCCAAACAAAAACCTCATCTTGCTTTCGTCCCCTTCCTACAAATTTGACGGTTGCATCACCATTTTCAATTGATTTTATTTGTCCAACACAGTGTTTCTTATTTTGTTTTGAGGTCATTATTTCCCACTTCTGGTAAGCTGTTCTCATCCTCAATTTCCTTTTCTACTTCTTCGTTCCTTTATTGTTCTATGAATTTATCATAATCATCATTATCTCTTTCTATTAAAGACATATTATCATCTGAATTACTCGAAGATTCGGAAGTCGCTGGTAGAACTTTCTTCTTTGGTTTCACTATATTTTGTTGTTTCTTTAATTCTCGCTGTATCTTTCTTTCTTGAAGTTGTTTTTGTTTGTTCTCTGTTTCATTCTTTTTCTTTTCAAAATATTCTTGCCATAACTTGGAAGTAACGATAGAGGGGATTTTCGAATGATTTCTTTTTCTTTTTCGATTTTTTGGAGGGGTTGATGGTCACTGAAAATTAGACCAGTTATCGACATTATTTTGACCAATGATTGACACTTAGTGTCAATCACTAGATTCAGCGAAATCTGGGGAACTACTAATTGACATGATATTTTTCTAGATTAAGTAAACATTTTATGAGAAAACTGACCATTTCAATGCGTTCAGCTATAAAAATTGTATAGAAACGTGACAGAACATATTTTAAATAACTTACCCTGAAGCAGATGTCAATTGATTAAATTAAAAGTATTCCTTGAGAAAATCACAAGAAAAAACACTGAAAAGTTATAAAGACGTTAAATGACGCAATCAAAATGGTCTAGCCACAACAATGCATCACAGAGTAGTGCGTTGGTTGCTAGCCAGCGAATTCTAGCGGAAGGCGTGCTAATTATACATTTCAATTTCAACTTATGGCCCCAAATATGGATAATTGTCAATTACTGGGGTAAGTGTCAATCAATGGGGTCACTACCCTACCTTGTAGAAATGTTTCCGCAGAAGATTGATTCTTTATATTAATCAACTAAAAAACTAAGTTAAGCATAAAATTTCTTATTATTTAATATAGCATAATACTCATTGCTGAGTGCTGTAGGCCAAGACAATATTCATGTAAATTTATTCTTTTTTGGTAGCTTTCCTTGATAATTATAAAATATTTTGAAAATTCGTTTATAATCTTCTCCTAAAAACTTTTTCTATATCCCATATGGTTATTTCCTGCATTTCATTCCTTCAAGTACTTCTCAATTCCCCGATTTCAGCATCTTTGTGATCAAAAAAGTGAAGTTTACGAACGAATGGAATCTAAGTTCATCCTAGCAAAATTATGAATATGAATACAAGCAAGAACATGGAGAAAACTTTTTTGGTTCCAGAGATACTAGTTTTCTGAATACTCTCAAAACTGCAGCTAGTAGACCCAATACTGTTTGTATTATTCGTTTTGCTCTTCTTAATCCATAGTTGAACCCATATTTTAATAAAGACCAGAAAAAGGTTTCATTATATTTTTTCTTAAGGCGAATGCATAGTCGACGGTTGATATATAAATGATAGGTGTCTTTGTAACCGTGATGAAGCTCTCTTATTGGGGATTTTGAAAATTCCATCATCGGATATTCTGCCTTGGCAGCCTTCATCGAAAAGCTTGACATTGTAATCTGCACCTGCAATAAAACAATACTGTATATGGTATGGTAGTTATGGTTGATACTGCCAGTACTTGTTTGTGCTTCAATTTGTACTAATCACTCCTATGAATAGGAAGTTCTATTAAATTTCAAACACTGCGATTTTTATCCGTTCGTTTTCTGTTCAAATTGAAAATATTAGTTCAAAATAAATCAGGCCTCTCGGCCTTATGATAAGGGGATATTTTTATTACGGAATATCTAACATATCTATATATTGTTAGGAGAAAAGTATAATAATTTTCATATAGAAATTAAAGAACTTTCAGAAGTGTACTTAGGGCAAATATTGTGCATGAAATAATTTTCCGCTATGTTCACCACATCAAATTTTATGACGTAACATGAAAATGATTGAATTGCATGTTGCAGGCGATGTTCTTGGGTCTGTACATGGATTAACACTTCTAGACTACAATGAAAACATTATCGCTGAAGTAATTTTGCTAATAGTGAACCAAAGTTGGCTGACTCATTGTGACACGGCAATCTGCATGAAATATATGTTCATACATTTCTTCCATATATGATTTCTTGTTATTTTATTCTCGTGATTTTTATTACAGTAGAACTTATGCTATTTGAGATCATTTATCCTCCACTACTTATCTCCAGATTGTTTTCAAATACCGAAGTAGATTGAAATGAAAATATTCATTGCTAAATATTCTGTTTGGTTCTTCTACATCTATTAAAAACGAAATATGACTGAGCAACTTGCCAAGCATTCGGAGTCCATTGAAAAGTCATGGTTAGTTCAGATTACTCTTACAATACCATTTCGCAAGAAAACTCATACTTTATGAGAAACGGCAACCTCGGAAGCTGATTGTAGATGAGCAGACTGAAGTGATTCCGTTCTAGAACATAAACTGATTTCTACCTACTCACGAATCATTTTATTTTAAATATTTTTACTGAAATATAATGTCAATAATATTTGAAAATTTAGGGAGTATCTAGACTATGTGTATTGAATGAATAGAATTAATCAGACTTTGAAAAATATATTTTACACTTGCACATACACTTGCACATACACATGCAATTTCGTTTCTGTCAGTATTTCCGTTTCTTTTCTTCAACATTATTGGATTACTATCGGACCTTCCTTTCTCTAAGGTTGTTATTTTGTGGTCTAGTGCTTTAGTTTTTAGGACTGATATATCCAAAACATCTGGTGTACCGTTACATGTAGAGCAAGATCCCAGAGCCGCCAGACGTACCTTATTTTCTCAGTAATAAAATTTGTGAGATGAAGTAGTGCTCGTATGTACTTTCAATGTATGGATACTCGCTATCTTGTGCCGGCGGCCAATTTCCAGGTATCAGGTGCTAAAAATAGAAAAAAACTCCACCTACTTACCTTATTTTCTTTCACTTGATTTTTATATATGATACTCAGGGAACCATTTCAATACCTTATGCAAGCTGGCAGACCGATCATATAGGCCAAACATCCCGCCAGACACACATTAGGGTAAACTGGGGGAATTCCGGCCCTGGGGGAAATTCCGGACATCAAATGTCTCGTTGCTGTATCTCCCTCCACAAACGTGGCATCATCCATTACACTGTATTTTAACGCGCCAATTCAGTGTTTGTTGGTAACTTCGTCGGAATAGATGTATTGAAATTTTAGTAGTATATTTAAGAAAATGAAGGGAGGTGTTATAACGATCGAAATATTTTAAAGGTATATATAGATTTCAAAAACTTCATAAATCGTGTTGTTATTTATTTCAGTGGGCAGGTTGTTTAAAATACATTGTTTCTGTGATATTAAAATTTCACTCAACTTTACTGTTTAAATATGACTGAAAATGTTTATACATATGGGGTAATACCGGCATGTCTTTAGGGGGAAATATCGGCCTGGCCGGAATTACCGACAACAAAATAACTATTTTATTTTTCATATTTTTTTCAGATGCCCCGCAAATATACAAGAAAAACTGCTAAAGCGTCTTTTACACAAGAAAAGTTAAGATTGGCCTTACAAGAAATTGAAAATGGACGGAGTTTAAGGCAAGTGGCAAATGCTTTTGGCATAGCGAGATCTACATTACAGGATCGTCGTAGAGCCGGAACTGTTTCAAAACAATCTCTAGGACGAAAACCAGTTTTTAGTAAAGCTGAGGAAGAATAAATTACTAGACAAATTATTAAACTTTCGCAGTTGTATTATGGTATTACTCCGTTAGAAGTAAAGCGGTGTGCTTATAGCTATGCAAAAAAGAATAATATAAGACATCCTTTCCTGGAAACAAATGAAGCAGCAGGACGAGATTGGTTAGAAGGATATATCAAAAGAAACCCTCAAATATCTCTAAGAAAACCAGAAAAAATTAGTATTAATAGGATTCAGGCATTCAATAGAGAGGAAGTTACACGTTTTTTTGATAATTTACATGTTTATGCAAAAATACAATTTTGCACCGTCGAGAATTTTTAACGCCGACGAAACAGGGGTTACCACCGTACAAAATCCTGAAAAGATCTACGCTGAGAAGGGCCAAAAAAGAGTCGGTTTCGCAACAAGTGCCGAAAGAGGTAAAAATATAACGATTATGTGTGCATTTAGTGCATCTGGTATTTATATACCCCCTATGTTTATTTTTGCCCGTAAGCGAATAGATCCACAATTAAAAAAAATGGCCCACCCGAAGCTATTTATTCCTGTTCAGATAATGGGTGGATCACCGAAAACCTATTTTTAAACTAGCTTGAACATTTTCAGAAATTTGTAAAAGCATCTCCACAGGATCCTGTATTGCTAGCTATCGACAATCATAGCACTCATTGCACTCTCCAAGTATATGCCTACTGCAAAAAAAATGGTATCGCTATACTTACTATACCACCGCACTCCTCTCATCGCATTCAACCTCTGGATGTGTCTTTCTTTGGTACTCTGAAAAAGGCGTACTATTCAGAGTGTGACAAATATATGAGAAATCATATGGGTGAAAGGATATGCTCTTCCGAAATAGCAGAGCTATTTAATAATGCTTTTAGTAGAGTAGCAACACTTGAGAAGGCAATAAATGGTTTTAAAGCCACTGGAATTTTTCCTATGAATCGGCATATCTTTACTGATGAAGATTTTTTACCTGCTGAAAACTGGCAAAATGGTCAACAAGCTCATTTGGTAAATGTCGCAGCAACAAACGAGAATCAAGATAAAGCAGACGAAAGTTTATCAGAAAACATAGCTGCACCTAGACCCAGAGTACCTGCTGCAAACTGGCAAAATGGTCAACAAGCTCATTTGGTAAATGTCGCAGCAACAAACGAGAATCAAGATAAAGCAGACGAAAGTTTATCAGAAAACATAGCTGCACCTAGACCCAGAGCACTAGAGCGAACGCCTGAAAACATCCTCAAAGAAAGCCTACAAAAAACACCTGAGTCTTGCACTGCTCAAGAAAAAGGAATGGAAAGTTCACAAAGCAAAATTCCTCTACACGGGACCTCATTTGTAGAACTACTGGAACCAGTCCCAGGATGTTCGAAATATCCTACTAAAAAAGGAAGAGACAAACAGCATTCAGAGATTTTCACGTCTACTTCCATGAAAGCTGTTATGGAAGAGAAGGAGAAAAAGAAACAAGATCGAATAGAAAAAAAAAGAAAAAGGGGACAAAATTAAGAAAGTAACACGAAATATTGTGAATGAAAGTGGCTTAGTTAGCCAGTTTATTGTCGAAGAAAGAAAACTACCAGAAATGCGAGAAAAGAAAAATCGAAAAGCAAAAATTGCGAGGTATCAACCAGAAGATGAAGAGTACTCAGAAGAAGGGAATGAAGAAATTAATGATATTAATGAAGATGTATGTCTTATATGTGGCGAATTTGGAAAAAATAGGAAGCTATGGATACAATGTACCATATGTGAAGAATGGGCACACAAAGAAAGCACTGATTTTAATAGTCAAAATTGGTTATGTGATTTTTGCCAATAAGTTTTCATCGAGGGCCGGTATTACCCCCATGACGCGGATAAAACCGGACAGTATTCAGTTATATACTATGTGTTGTAGAACATTTGTTTCGTTGTTTTGAGTTATTTTGATTACATTTTGTGTTAGAATATGTATTTTTTTACTTTGTTAATAAATATCATGATCTTATCTTAACAACTTTTATGGCAACTTGACATTTTCCTTAGGCGGCCGGAATTCCCCCTGTTTACCCTAAGCGTGAGTATGACAGTATGAGCGAAATGTAATGATTCGCCAATTTAAAAATAAAATAATAATATCGAAAGTACGTATACTCAAACATAGAGCATGCTTGACTAGACAGTAAATATAGAAGGCAGTTCGACGCGCATAGATAATCACTATCGCGCTCAAAATGGGCGAATCATGACATATCGCTCATACTGTCATACTCTCACTTAATGTGTGTCCGGCGGGATGTTTGGCCCATACGATAGGTCTGGCAGCTTGCATAAGGTATTGAAATGGTTCCCTCAGTATCATTAATAAAAATCAAGTGTGAGAAAATAAGGTAAGTAGGTCGAGTTTTTTTCCATTTTTAGCACCTAATACTTGGAAATTGGCCGTCGACACAAGATAGCCGTATCCATACACTGAAAGTACATACGAGCACTACTTTATCCCACAAATTTTATTACTGAGAAAATAAGGTACTTCTGGCGGCTCTGGGATCTTGGACTAATGCAGGAATATATGTCGGCATTATCATTGTGGCTTCATTTTTTTCTACGAATTGATGTGATTTATCTCCTCTTTTACGTAACTAAATTCAAAATTCGAATCACCTAGTGAAATTGTGATTCATTTCACTTACGCAAGTCATCTTCATCTTCTTTCAACAGAATGTTTTATAAAATCTACGGAATATGAATCATAGAGTTAAGGGCGTCGAAACTATGAATTATTGGACTTAATGAATTTTGATTTATAATTTCATCTGAGAAAGTAGGTTCCTAGGATATTGTATACGTATATCTATATTGTTGTTTTGATATTTTTATGTCGAGAAAATTCAATGACTTATTTTGTTCTATTTCTAGAACTTTATCTTTTCGTGTATCGAATTGAGAAGTTCTAGGTATAACTGAATATGTCAATCTGTCTCGTTTAGTCTAAACAAAATATCATCTACATAGCGAAAAATGATATGTTTCTTTTAAAGGAGCTAGACGGCCTACCTATTAGCCTATTACCTATTAGATCAAATTTGTTTGACAAACTTCACGTTTCTTGTTATTAACGTGAATTTCCCCTGTTGAGTTATGACAATAGATTTTAAGATATTCTACTTGAAATGATGCTCCGGGTAGTTCGAAAATTTGGAAATTTTAGTTACAAATTACCTCATTTATCTCTATACAGACAATGAAACAATATAAAATTTTTTACTAAAATCTCCATTAAAAATTATTAAATACTTTGGTTCAAAGATTACAAAAACTTATAGTATAAGGATAAATGAAACTTTAAAAAAACGATTTTGATCAATATGCTGATCTGTTTTTTGTTTTGTTGTCTTCCTCTGTCTTCTTCCGCTCCTGTGGCTTTCGGATCTCCTAGGAGTCTCTTAATGGCACCTGGGTTCCTTAATTGTTTTTCCAAACTCCTAGAGTCCTTGAATGGCTCTTCCTAAACTCCTAGGGTCTTTAAATGCTTTTACAAGCTCCTGGGGTCTTAAAATGGGACTCCTGGGGTCTTGAAATGGGACTCCTAGGGTCTTGCTAAAATTTACATTATCGAATTTCAATTCACTTAACTTTCTATAAAACTAGTTTGCTGCGTAGATTCCTATCCTTTTAAATCTTATATACAATCGGTATTCCGTTCTTTGAATCAAATAAAAAAACTAAGAGATAAGGAAACTGTTTTTTTCGAGCAAAAAAATAAAACACAAAAAAATAGCAGACCCTAGTCTAGAGAATGGTTCAAATTAAAAGAAAAGTTTACCCACGCAAACTACGCACAGAACCAAATGACTACCTTAACATTATGCGAAAATTTATACCAGCTTTTTTCGTTTGTCGAAAATGCCTTTTTCGTAATCCTATACTGTTATTTTGATTTAACGGTATTCAGATGACAATTGAAAAGTTAGTGTTAACAGCCTACGACCGTTAAATTTTTTTAACGGCCGGCGGCCGTTAAGAATCATCCAAATATTTATTTCAAAACTTCATTCTGCTAACAATAGCAACATTGAAATCTTGTTCCACAGCGAGTTGGGAAAGTAAACCTCTGATTTTCATTTATCATAGCCTAATAATACATCTTCATTAACCAACTTTACATTCTTGCTTTTACGCCTAATAATACATCTTCATTAACCAACTTCACATTCTTGCTTTTACGCACATTTCAAAATTTTCATATTCTTTTTGATATCGCTCTTGAGTTATTTTCGGCAGTTAATCAACACTCGCTGCACTGCACATGATTCTTCCAATATTTCTGAAGGAATTTGATTTTGTTCCTCAATTTCATCCATGGTCGTCGTTAAAGCAAACTTGAGAACACAAAAAACTGACGTTGTTTATAAAATTGTCAAACTGTTCCGTGACAACAGTGTGCACGACGTTGGGATTTTTCTTTGGAATTGCGAGGTACGGGGTTTTTTTTTTCTTCGGAATCAAAATATAATCTTTCAACGGGATTACGAGAAGTCTTCAACGACACATGGCTGATACGCAAATAACGGATTCGGTTAGTTACAATATCCAACCTTATCCGTTATTTGCTACATATCGGCCTCATTACGTTAATAACTATAATCCAGATTTTCATCATACACTTCAAACACGTGAATTGTTTCACAATCGCATCAAAAAAAGCCATACACTATCTAATAATTTGACGAACACCTAAAATTTGACAAACAATGAGATCGTTCGCAGGGCGCTTTATGAAATTCAGAATTTCGCAGCCCTCAAAGAAGATACTTATTTCCTACCTAAATATAGTGAGAAAAACTTATTGGTCTTCATGCAAATGTTAGACACAATTCAATTTGACAAACATTACAAATTAGTGTTCTCTGACGTATCTAACATGTTTCTCAGTATACCAACAGAAAAATGTATAACAGTAATTGAAAAAACCTTCGAAAGCACTTCCGGGAATCATAACAGATTTTAAATCATTGTTTGAAATTACTTTAGGACAGAATTTTTTTAGATTTCAGGGTGAGATATATCTATAGAAGTTAGGTCTCCCTATGGGTTCACTACTCAGCCTGTTAATGGCAGTCATTATATAGACATTCTGGAAGAGAGCTTTTTAAGAATCGTAGCTTTCCACAGATAACATATCGTTTTTTGCCACCGCAATGCAGATATTATTTTTGTTGGATTTAATTCGACCGACTGCCATATTCACTTATAACTAGCGCATCTCATTTGGCTATATGAAAAGATTATTATCACCATATAAATAAATAGAACAAAAAAACGTTGAATTTTCTCAGCCTAATAAAATTCAAAGCAACAGAATAGAGTTACGCATAAAATATTCAAAAAACCCAACTTCTCAGATGCAAATATACATTACAATCAATGAAGTTCAATAAACCATCGACTTGCATCCCTCAAATACATGATTCATAGAGCTTTTTCCGTTTCTTTATCGAAACAATACCACATTGATGAATTGAAGATTATTCGTACTATAGATATTAAAAATCACTGTTTACTGAGAATAATAAACAGTTTAATCTGTAATGAATAAATGCATTTCATCGACAAAAAAATATACGGGGTTAACTGTGAGAAAAAAAACCAAAGTTTGTGAGCATTTCTTATGCGCGCACCTCCTCCTCGGAGTCTATTAAATACATCAAAATTTATTTATAAACTGCATTTTCAAGCCATAGTGGATTGGACAGAATGATCTTCAATAATAACTATCGAAAGTCGATCCAGTGAAAAAGACAGGAATACATAGATTAGGCTGCGCAGAACGTAATTATTCTTACAATAGGCCAGACCGCAAGAAGTTTTAAGGGACAATCTGTCCGCTGTGAATAATAAACTTCATAAATAAAAGCTATGGTTTCGATGAAGGACAGTATGGGTTCCAAAGAAATTCCAGCACAGTTGGTGCAACAGTTGACTTATTGGAATATATACAAGAAGAAATGGATAATAATAAATTTGTGATAGTTGTCTACATAGATTTACAAAAAGCATTTGATACTGTAGATATAACAAGAATGCTTTCTAAGCTGGAATGTATGGGCTTTCGTGGACAGAGCCTGAACTTGTTCAAAACATACTTGACAAAGAGGAAACATTTCACTGTTGTAAACGAAATAAAAAGCGAAACAGCAGAAGTTAACATAGGGGTTCCCCAAGGATCTGTTTTGGGACCCCTATTATACCTTTTATACGTACATTCAATGAAGTAATATAATAATAATAATAATAATATTTATTCACACACCAGTATGGTAGAAATACAAGTAAATAAAAAACAAAGATCAGTTGTGAATAAATAAAAACTCGATAAGTGTAAACACTTGTTTCGAGAAGTAATAGAAACAAACAATGAAAAAACAGAGAGATCACCAAAAACACACAAACATGAAAATTCCACTGAATGATCCAACCATAAATTCGATTATAAAATGTAGAACATAGAATCATACATCCATACATCTGAATATACGCGCATACGCACATAATATACACATAAATTATATAAAAATTAGAAACCATTATTACACCATAGAAAAGGATAAAAATGATCAGTCATCAAAGTATACAAAACATCAAGATAACAGAATTAACAAAAACAAGTAAAGATGAGAAAAAAACATCTAAAAACAACAAGTGAACATTGAGAATACTTTTCTTTGTATAGTGTTGAGTTAATAAAAATCTAATCAAATATTCGCTGAAGTTCAATTCTCTTACTTCGAAGTATGTGCCTCCTCAGTTCTAGTTTAAAGCGATTGATATTTTCTATCGATTTTAATCTTTGAGGTATACTATTATAAAGTTTTGGAGCAAAGTACGAGTATGATCTTTGAGACGCGACCCTAATCATCATGGGTGTAACATAGTTGTTTTTTTGGCGAGTGTTGTATTGATGGGAGGGAAGCAATGCTGTATCCTTATTCGCATGATATCTGATACCAGAGCAGAGAAAATACAACTGTCTTATGTCCAGAATCTGAGTCTCAGTGTAGAGAAGATCAGAAGAATACCTATTATTTTTTGAAAATATCAATTTAAGGAAACGTCTCTGCATGACCTCGATAGGGCGGATGTGAGTATTTGAAGTTCCCCCCCACACCGCTATTCCATAACGAATGTGACTCTCAACTAAGGAGTAGTATAAAGTTTTCAGGTGCTTCAGTGGCAGGATTTCTGTGAGCTTCCTAAATTTGTATAATATCGTTCTTAATTTGTTGACAGTATACCTTATATGTAAATCCCATTTCACATGCATATCAACTATTATACCCAAATATTTAACTTTTTTTTCGGGAAGAATGTGGAAGGGCGTTTCAGTCCTGACCACCAAGTGATCGAATGGAGGTGTTCCAGCCGAATTGCAGCAAAATGGCAGATAGTGTGTTTTATCTATATTAACGGTCAATAGTTTCTTATCCAACCAACTTTTTATCTCAGAAAACTCCACCTCAACCATCTCCCTCAATGAGTTCCAGTCATCTGCTTTATAGAATATGGCCGTATCATCCGCAAAACCAACAATATCTCCTCTGCCACTCAACGAGAAAAGCCCGTTTATATACACATTGAATAGTGTAGGTCCAAGCACGGAACCCTGAGGCACTCCACATTCAATTACCCTCTCACTGCTCAGTACATTATCTATTCTCACCACCTGGCATCTTCCCGTTAGATAACTTTCGAACAGTCTCAACATGTTACCTCGCATTCCAATATCCTCCAGGGATTGAAGAAGAAGGCGATGACTGACAGTGTCGAAGGCTTTGGACAGGTCTATAAATACACACAAGGATGGTCTTCCCTCATTCAAAGCCTGGGCAATTTTCGTACTCAGTGACAGAACTGCATCCTGAGTCGAAATATTTTCTCTGAATCCGAACTGACAATCTGAAATTATTTTGTACTTATTAAGAAAATTAACGACCCTTTTCTTGATTATCTTTTCGAATATTTTTGACAGATGGGTAACAAGAGAGACTGGACGATAGTTTGTGATGATGGTTGTATCCCCTTTTTTATAGAGTGGCGTAACAATCGACTTTTTGAACCTATTAGGGTAAATCCCCTCTTTCACACATTTATTCAATACATAAGTCAAGGGCTCCAGAATATAGACTGATATAAGTTTTATAGTTTCAGCTTTCAAGTCGTCATTGCCCACTGCCTTATTATTTTTTAATTCAAAAATTATGTTTCTTGTTTCCATCGAATTAATTGGATCGAACACAAATGAATTCATAGTAGAGGATCTCTTTATTTTGTAATTCTTGTCATTTTTTATTTGGCCAGCAAGAGTTCTACCCGTTTCAACAAAAGTTTTATTAAATGCATTCGCAATTTCTTTTTTGTCAGTCAAAATTTTGCTTTCAGTAGGATGCTCAATTTCATCAATGTTGAATCTTTGTTTTTTTGTCCTTGATATTTCCTGGATAACATCCCACAAGATTTTTGAATTGTTCTGATTTTTCTCAATTAACTGGTTATAAAAGTTGGATTTAGCTTTGTGGATCAATGAAGTTAACTTGTTTCGATAGCTCTTGTATTCCGTCTTCAGGTCTTCATTGTGTGGCTGCTTTTGAACAAGACGAAACATCCTGTTTTTCTCATTAATAGAATTCAACAATCCATTCGTAACCCAGGGAGCTATTTTGTTATTTTTTCTACGAATCTGACGAAGTACCTTAATATCACCTCCAAATACATTATGTTTGCAGATGATACAGTGCTTGTGCTGACCGCCTCGAATATGAAGGAACTGATAACTGTGATAAATACCGATTTAAATATACATTTTAACTGGCTGTGCTCTAATAAACTAAGTGTGAACTGTGGTAAAACTACATATATGATAATCAAACAAAAAAATAAAAAAGCATGTAATATAGAAGTTTATCTCAATAAAGTTAAACTTAATGAGGTAGAAGAATATAAGTATTTAGGATTGACTATCACCAACAAATTAAATTGGAATTCACATGTATCCATTATTAGAAACAAAATTTCTCCTATGATAGGAGCTATCAAACGATGTGCCTTTCAACTCAACAATCAGACCAGGAAAATGCTATACAACTCTTTCTTTGAACCATACTTTAGATATCTTCTGCCATGTTGGGGTTCTCCCCCCAAATATATAATGGAGAAAATTCAGAGAATTCAAAATAGAGCAGTCAAAACAACTTATTGCATGGACTATTTTACATCTACAACAATGGTCTACAAAGTCACCGAGTTACTTGAAATGGAAAAATTATTGATAATGGAACAATCTAAACTTATATTCAATATACAGAGAAACCAAATGAAAACACGGGTTACATTAACATATAGTCATGAGATACATTGCCATGGTACCAGCAAGTGTGCATGTATTCGACCGAAACTGCCGAGAAGCAGTAAATACAAAGAGTCTTCCATATACAGCAGTGTAGCAACATTCAACTCTCTTCCAGTATATGTGATAAATAAAAAAACTTTAGCTATAACCTTAAAAAACATTTAATATCAACAATAATTTAAGGGGTGAATGCATATGTGTTTATTTTAACTTAACTTGTACAAAGAAATCAGATTTTGTTTTTTGTGGAATAGGTTAAGGAACGAAGCAAGAATTTGATTTGTTTTTGTAGTTGATTTTTATTTTTTATTGTTGTAAATTATTTATTAGGTCCTGTCACCAGAAATCTCACTGCTTTTGGGACCAAAAATAAACGTTATTATTATTATTATTGTTATTATTTCGCGAACACTTGAAAGGACATAACATATTGTCCTCGTTTAGGCCGAAAATTCTGAATAACTGCTGAAAGGCTATGAAATTGAACTTCCTGGAAGTCATGAAAATAAAAATATGCTCCAATTAAAATTTAATTAATGGCCTAGTAAAACTAAACCCAACGAATAAATTAAAACTCAACGATCATCAAGAAACAAACTGAAAAAATAATTTCATCATGTATGTTTGAGTTTCTATGTAATTCAGTTACTTCTTGATAATACGGCGAAGCTACACGAACATTAAAGTTTATAGTTTTTAGTTAAGTATTTTATTACTTTTTTATGTTACGATGATATTTTATGGTTATTCTTATACCGACGCAACTAAATTTTTTTTGGTTTTCATTTATATTTGATCAGTGATTTCATCTTCTTCCGTTTATTCTGCTGATGTTACGTGCTATTTCTTATTAATAGTGCCACTCCACCTCCTCGGTTTTTTTTATCAAGTTTATAGGTTTCATATCCCGTGAAACCTAAACCATGCTTTCACTTCAATATTTTTTCTTGCAATGCTATAATATTTCGATGTTCTGTGCTTAATTCTTTTTTTTTAGAATTTTTTTTTGTTTCATCCCACAGACATTTAATGAGATTGTCTTCATTGCTGAGGGACTTAATTGATTTCGCGCCACTTCATCGAACTGGATATTCACTGCATCAGGTCTTCTTTGATATCAGTATGGTTTGTGTTTACTCGTAGTCCCTTCATTAGTGCGTGTATAGCTATCCCTTATTTTAAAGTATAAGTGAAGTACAATCTATTTGCACATTCAAGTACTGAAATCTTCCGTAACTGGAAATAATTTTATTCCCTCTCTTGTTGTTCTAGCTTCAATGAAAACAAATTTTCTCTGTTTGAGAATCTTGCTCAGATTCACCCTTTCATCCTTTCCTCGTATTTACACAGGACGGACTTGGTATTCTTTCACTACTATGAAGCCTCTGTTTTGTGGCTGTGAGTATTCCTTCATTTGTCTATCTCTTCTCACTGCGCCGGCATCGCCCATGGCCGGTTGCGATTTTTCGTTATCAGATATTTTCGCTTTATCTGACTTCACTTCCATGCTTTTTTGAAGACAGTTACTCTGCAACTAAGGAACAAATATCTCTTCCGCTGCCTCGTGGAGCGTATTTCTTGTTGATTTTGCATTTTCTGCTGATTGCGATGAACTTCTTGTAGCTCCCCGATGTGCACTTCCAAAGCAAATATCTGTTTCTGGTCTCGAATGAGATTGCTTGAGGTGTCCCTTACGGACTGACGGATATTTTGACTCGTCCAATTTCTTCGTTTATTCTCCCTTCACGTTGACTTGTCCTATCCACAGAGAAGGAATATGAGACCTACTCGTTCAATTGGCAAGCCATGCCGATGAAACGGACATATCTTACTAATAATTCAAAATCTCTTAGATTAATGATTGTAATTCGTCATAGAATTTGAAGGACTTGAAAAAGTACTTAGGTAAGAAAAAAGTATAGTAGCAGTAACCAGTATCTATGGTCTTTGCAGATTCTGGGATCACTAGAGTAGTTATCACTTCGACGTCACGGAGTTGCGGGCCAGGTTCCATCTGAATTTCAGATTTTGAATACCTTTTGGGGTACTGTATAGATATAAATGAAGGGTTCAGAGCATTTTAAGTACAGAAAACTATTGGCTCATTACAGGAGTCGTGACCCTCTTCTGATGGTACATAAACTCAAGCTAGCATAATTCATTTCCATAAAATGTCATCAATTTCATCAAGGATTCACATATTACATACATAAACTAGGCGTTTAGGTTCCTGTTAAGTCTTGTAATGTATTTCACATAGTGTATTCTCCTGTTTATAGATACAACATCGCATTTCTCTTCGTAACTTACGTAGTTCCCATTGGATCTATGACATTTACATATGCCAGAATAGGAAAAGAACTCTGGGGATCTCAAAGTATTGGAGAATGTACGCAACGTCAAATGGAAAATATCAGAAGCAAGAGGAAGGTGAGTAATGCATACTCAAATGTTGTGATGATAGGTATGTAGAATACCTTCCGAACTGAAGTGTGTAGTCATATATCGATGGTTTGAAGCACAAAGGTTACATGCCCATTTTTGGTGAAAGTCGAGAAGAAGTCACAAAATATAATTTAGATCAATCACTTTGTAATGCTCAAACGTTGTATGTCCTACAATATATAATAAACTGCTACATTGCAAGAATACTTTTATCTTATATCGGTTTTCTTCAATTCAACAGGTTGTTTTCACTTCCGACAATGAACATAGAGACTTTAACTAAAAATGGATATGTAACCTTTGTGCTTCAACCTATCCATATTCAACTACTTCCAGAAGCAATTTTGGAATTTATATCATGTGATTCTTCCTATTATGACAAAGATTTTTTCGAAAAATATTTTCATTTACTTAGCTCAAAGTTGATTATATGACATTCAAACACACAAGTCAATAATAAATAAGTTGTTTGATGATTCATCACAATAATTCAAGGTTGAAGGATGGAAATAATGTTTGAAATAATGAATGCATTAAAATAAAATATTTAGAGGATATTATTTCAGTATATCTGATAAGCACACCCTGATATGTAGTAGATAATAATAGAGCGCACCAGCTAGTCCAAAGAATAGTAGAATAACCTGTAATTCAAGAAATTAAAACTGACCTCAATTTGCAAATTGTGTCTTACCTTGCTAAATGAAAATGTAGCATCAGCCCTTCCTTCATCCTTTCTATTGAAAAATGCACGTACCTTCATATAATCACCAATATCCTTATTATGTTTGATGCTGATGGTACTCTTCAACATAGAATAGTGGCTACAAAGTGTTGATGATTGGAATTTTTTCGCAAGTTGCAAAAAAACGTCACCTTGACATTCGCGAGTACGGTTGAATTTTTATTTTGAAGAAAATATCACGCTTTTTTTATTTTTGAATACCAGCGATGACTTTTGGTCTCGGACTGTCACCCCCACCATGCAAACCGTAGATTAACTTACCTTCGTTATCAGAGATGATGTGGGGTGTATGAACAATTAATATATGACGCGCTCGAGTATGTCTATATAACGAATTTTTTTCACATTTTTGGAGATCTGCACACATAACCCTCCCCCCTCTCCCCCCCAGTGAAATTGCATACATGATATAACCTTTTTTTCGTTTTAGCATCTAATCTTCACAATCCAAAAGGTCCCCATGACGCTCGAGTAAATCCCCATTTAGCATCTCGGGCTCCCCTACCATATAACCTTCTCAATTTATTGTAGTTGTCAGCATTTCTGACAATACCATAAAATGAATGTACTGAGTTGCACGCTATTCTGTAGTTTTTGTAGTTCTCCGCATTTTGATCAATCAGGCCCAGTTCTTAAATAGCAATAAAAACAAATGTGTACATTTGACCATATGAATATAATTATTCCTTTTCTGATGATGACTTCAACGTATGCCAATTTTATGATCTTGAATTTCGAAAATTCTAGTAGTGATATTATTTTTAAAAAGTGTGGCGAGGTATCTTTTACAAAGTGATAGACAAATCAGACCAAAAAAACACCGAATCAATTCTCTCAAAAATCGTTGTTGATAAATTTTTTTCAAAGTAAAATTGTGGCACACAAATCTGATTTCAGAAATAGTATTGTTTTGAGAGGAGAAATATAAATTTTGGAGCTTATTAAATTTATTTTAACATTTTCAGCTCTATCTAGGTACCTAATATAAATATATTGTTCTAATGCTTGCGTTCTCGATTCTCCAAACATGTGAATTTAGATACAAATTTCACCTCACATGAAACCATCCATATGGAATTAAATTTTATTCAAACTTCATAACTTATTCAGGATATTCAGCCTTGGTGTGTATATTTTAAGGGATACTGATTCAATCTACCTCGGTTTTATTTTCAAAGAGCCGGCCCTAATATTTTTGGTAATTCATCCGAAGGCCTCATTAGTCATATCCGACCCACTGAGCCAAACTGATAGCACGCGTCGTTTCATAATTTGTAGATGTGGAACCTAAAAGAATTGGTATGTGATTCAGTTGGGCAAGTTATCAAACTGAATTGCTTGTTCTTTAGTTTCTATACACTGATGTATCAACATGGTTATACTAAATAGGTCGTCCGTCTGTCATTACTCTAATTAGTTCTGAATGGTTTAAAGGTCAACATGCTGAGAGTAGAATTTCTAGTTTTTCTCATTCAGTTAATATACATATATACTAAATAAATAATCGATTTGCCACTTTGGATCGTTGAGAATGAACGCGGCCGAAGGCCGTATTTGGGCAAACTTATGAAGCTGAGATAAGGAGACCGGTCGCGAATCGTGGTGCTAAGGCAATGTGTCGTTCCCGCCCGCGACGTAGATTCTCGATATCGAACGTTCAAAGTGTGACGATTCTCCGAAATTCGCGAAAACGGCAGCATTCCGGACGCTTAAGAACTATTTTTTCGTCAAAGGAAGCAAAATTCACGTGACCGGCTCTCGAACGCGTGTTTGGACGGCGTTGACTTCGATCGCGCGAGGCTCAATCGCGTCGTAGTAACGACTTCCCGCATAGCCGATTCCGCACGACGTTGAGGTTAGTGACAGCGCGCAGATGGCGCTCCGGGCGCTCCATAGGTGTAGGGCGGACAGTGGCGTGACATCCTCCGTGGTTCGGTGATTTATATTTTTGCAAATCTATTAAAAAGGCTATGGAGCCGCATTCATTAGTTATTACTATAGTATAGATTTCTTGAGTGTTCCGCTTTGTCAACCTCCATTTTTACGTAGTCTAGGTATATGAAAATCTCGATGCAAAGATATTACTCGACATAAAGAATCTAAACTTTTCGTCATATATTAGTTTATTCATCACACAGTACACGTCGATTATTAATACACTGAGGCCTTACCGAACAAAATAACTAGAAATAGAAACGTTTTCTATTCATTTTCCTGGATTTCGCGACATGAAGCTGATACATACTAGTCTTCCTTGATTCTAAATGATTTGATTTGGATTTTCTCGCAACATCAGAGAGCATAAACACTGAATGGTTACTCAATAAGAGCAAACAATCATTCAACGTAATAGATGAGTTACCATTAAAATCAAATCATGAGAAATATACAAGTTGAATATGGTCGATTTAATATATTACATAAAGTGAATAAGACAAATTCTTGGATAATTCAAAAAATTATCAAACAACCTTCCAATGGAGCTGGTCATATGTATTCCCCGAAGAGAATTCTACATTCACAAACCAACAGTGAATTATAGAAAACGTTTTCACCCCAACTAAAAATCTGCATATAGCTATTTCGATCTTATTAGATCTCATCAGTGCAGCATATTTGACTCGGAGTGAATTATCAAATTTATAATTGTTCCCCAAGTATTCCCAACAAGTATTTCAGGAGCGCACTCTCGTATGTCTTTTTTTGAAAACGCAGTCACAGTTGCAGAGTAGACATGTCAGGAAGTTATGTATTATCGCGACAGGATTCTGCATTTTCGATCTCAGCCATGAATTGTTGGATTTTGATATCCTTGGTGGAGGGCGCTCTAGGTTGTTAATCAGATAGTAGTCCTGACAGCGATTTATATTGTGGAACAATAAAAAATTTGTTAATTCACTCCGAGTCAAATAAGCTGCACTGATGACATCTAATAAGATCAAAATAGCTGTATGCAGATTTTGAGTCGGGGTGACTTTACGTTTTCTACAATTCACTGTTCGATGGTGAATGTTGAATTATTGTCGCGTAATACAAAAAACCAGGAAAATTGTTTGATTACTTTTCAAATATTGAAGAATTTTCCTTGTTCACTTTATGTAGCGAGTTACGTTTTCTTATTCATTATACTCTGTTCTTACATCAGAGTACGGTATACTTAGATTTCTTTATAACTAAATAATATGGCCTGTAGCAATATCCTTGCTACATTTCGTATGATTCAATTTTCACTATAGCGAATTGTGTTCATCTCATTAATTAATACCATTTCGTATTCTTTTCGTGGTGTTGCTCGAGTTGAAACTAGTGTTGGGTAGGACACGATATGAAAAAGAGTTTGTACTGAAACTCGGTGATACGTACGTTAGGGTTAGGACATTCAGAAGCAGAACAGTCTCTTCAATACGTGCCCCACAGTCAATTTCCTTATGTAAAATTTTGTTTCCTCATAATAACTGACTCACTGAGCGTTCTCCGGGTACCCAGAGATCTGTATCCTGTA
Source organism: Cynegetis impunctata (assembly GCA_030704885.1). Taxonomy (NCBI): domain Eukaryota; kingdom Metazoa; phylum Arthropoda; class Insecta; order Coleoptera; family Coccinellidae; genus Cynegetis; species Cynegetis impunctata. Next base: position 304,005 of record JARQZK010005109.1, on the reverse strand, counting down.
CATGAAACTATAATGGAACTAATACGCTGAAAGCATATCCATAACTATACCGCAATTCCATACTAATTTCTTCTTAAAAAAACACTTTCTGCACTTACCGTGAACCACGTTTTAATTGAATGTCCAGTACACAATCATATAAGAAAATATCAGCTCGAAGGAAATCTTGCTGCTTAAACAGATAATATGAAAAACCTACTGAACTTCTTGAAAGAAACCAACTTGTATTCCAAATAAATTGTAACAAAATATCTAAAATTGATTCGTACATGTGTAATTCCCCCTACTAATAACCTTAAGCGGTTGATACGGAGCTTGTATTCTTATGAATGATATTTATTCACCTACGACTGTATTTATGGCTGAATCGAATATCTGAGAAGAGTTTTCGAGATCATTCAGCCTCATACTGAAAAACTCACGTTCTCGAGTGAAAAATTCAATTAACTACGAAAATTTTTTACGAATGACTTGAGATTCGTTATATGACAACACTCTAAATTGGAACAGGTCACCGTTGCAGATAACATTGACTAATACTTGACTAATGCTCGAAATACCTGTCATTGAGTACAATTTGTTATTTTCATCATCAAGGTTATTCATTACCTTTATTGTCATAACTAACTGTCAAACTGTGTTTCATACTACATTTTTAACAACGTGAACACCTACCGTTATAGCTCTGGTTTACATTCGAACCCAAGTTAAACCTTATTATAACATATAATTTCGAGAAATGAATCTGAAATATTTCTTTTTTTTTTAATTTTAAAGGCCATCTGTTTTTTTCGCGCGATAACGTATGTTGAATGCCGTATCTCAGTTCTACAAAAATTTCAAGAATGTTTGCAGTTCATCAAATTTCAAATTATTTTGAACTGATTTCCTCTACGAATTAATTGTTCGAATTTGTAGTATATATAATCCATACCCTCCAAGAGTCCGACTAGAGATTTCAAAGGGCAGAAATCAGTAACGACTCAATGAAATTTTCTCAGGGTACACACGAATTCTTCGAAAACACTTGGTAGTTATATTTACTTTTAATTCTGATTTTGAATGTTGACTTTTCATCATCAAAACAATATTTTAATAATTTCAAAGCAATATATTAATTCTACTTGAAAACCTCTAACACATTGGCTTATTCTTACAACATGATGAGGAATGTAATTTTTAAACATTGAAAATCTGATGTTCATTTTATAGCATGAATATAAAAGAATTATAAAAATCAAGCCATATATCGAGTTTTAATCTTCTAGTATGAGTATTCAACTAAGAACTATCTAGAATCTGCATCCAAAATGAATTCACATTCCAGAGTTTCTGCTGAAACTATATTACCTGCCTCACTGATTTATTATAGCATATTAACTTTGAAACCAGTGAAATTTGTTGAACAGTTCTATTTTTATATCAAACTATATTTGCTGTTGAATATCTTCAAGTTCATTCAATATATTTTCATTTCTAGCTAAATGTAATTTGACTTTATGTTAATTTATACTAATTTTATTTCATTTAGAGTGCTATAGATAACGATGAATTATAAATTCGAAATATGAAATATAATTTCCAATCGTAAACTACTGGATCCTGCTCCTTATCAGCGGTGGCCAGTGCAAACTTTTACATACTGTTTTTTTTCTTTTTTTTCTGCATATATATTTGAGAAATCAACATATCTCAAACATTTTAGTCCACCAAAGTATCCAAATATATGAATTATTAAATATTGGATGGATTTGTTGGTTATTTTATGATGATATATTTTCAAAATATAAATGAGTTACTCTGTTTTTATCACTACTTTTATGCAATTGTTTGCAACTGTAGTTTTGTAGTACTACTGTATTTTCTAGCTGATGAAATGTAATACGCAAACAATTGAATAAAAATAGTGAAATAAAAAACAAAGTTAATTGTTTCTCATTTATATTTTATGAATGATTATTTTTGACGTGATTCATTTTAGAGAATATCATTTTCGGTTCTAGGCTTTTTCACAGTCTACGCTATCTGCATAATATATCACTACTATATCTGCAATTTGATATTCTAGCAATAGAAATTATGCAATAATTCGTAATTTTATGCTATCATAAACTCATAATTTATATGAATCATTCTCTTCCGAATATATGATATTAACCCTTTCAGGGCAACTGGTTAGCTAGGAAGACCACAGTTTGAGTCATGAGTAAAACTGCTCGTTGGCTATTTCAGTATACCAGTGTGTTTTGTGGGTTGTCTAACATAGCAAAATTTGACGTGTTCATCGAAGACAGACCGAAATAAGTCGAAGCGCGTATAACGTGCATTTGTTTACTATAGTTGGACACTACTTAGAGAATCTGGTGAAACTGTATGAATTTAATATTTTTATTTATGAATGGTGGAAAAATGGCTCTGAAATTATTTACTTATATCTTACTTATGCATTTTCATGAATATATTGAACGTAAATGTTTCCTTTCTTTCGAAATTACTAATTTTGTTGGGGTCTCCTGAAGACACCACTGGGCACTTACGTAATCGTGTTATCTTATTTTAGTTCTGAGGAAGCAAGTTTGGAGTACCTACCTACTGAATAGGGTTGCCAATTTTCGAAAGGACCAACCCGGGAGATTTTTTAAGGAGTTTAGTAAGGAGGGGGTTGAAAAAAATGTCAATCATTTATTTATTTTTAATTTATATATACTCTGCTTCTAATATTTGACAGTTTTTTTACCACAAAATCATAATCATTAAAAATCGAAGTTTGATTAGTAGAGCGCGGTTGCATATAATTTTAAAAAACTGGGGAAATTAGTCACCTCGGGAAGTCGGGAGGATGACCATTATTACCGGAGTCATCCGGGCAATCCGGGAGGGTTGGGAACCCAATAACTGAATATTTAGAAAATCTTCATGCAGATGAGTTCTATGATTTTTAAGAAATGCTCAGCGTGCAAAGTTGAATTGTGTTTGAAACATGACAAAAACTGTTTCATGTTATATTACGCAAAATAAGTTATATTGTTTGGTTATATGTTCCTACTGGTTATGTGGAGTGACCACATCCTGCAGGATAATCCTTGTGTTTTTTTATCTTGAAATTTCTTTCATTTTCTTCGAGTATCTCTAATAAACCATTATCAAACCATACATGATATTTTTTCCACAAAAAAATAATTTGGTCCGGAAAGGGCTAATTCATCACTGGTTCAGTGTAATAATAATAATAATAATAATATTTATTTAGCATAAAAAAGCTATTAACAACACAATTTTTTCAGTATGAGTATACAGACTTAGAAATGTTCATACACGTAATTGATTAACAATTTTTTAAAGCATCTATAACTATTCGAGTTTTTTATATTTCTTGGCAAAGTGTTATATAATCTGATACCCTCACTGAATGTTGAGTTATTCATCTGTGTGGTGTTATAGGAATTCACATAAAAATTATTTCGCTGCCGTGTTTCATATCCATGTATATCATTAACGTTCTGCAAATATTCCTTCAAATAACTAGGTGTCATGTTATGTTCTATTTTATGAACATAATCAAGTGTTCTAAATACAATTCGCTGATTCACGTTCATTAGGCTTAAGACTTTTAGCATCATTTTAATGGGTGTTCTCCTATTGCACTTCAATACAATACGCATACCCCTATTTTGTATTTTCTGGATACTATCCTTGCAAGTTTTTTGCAACGCAAACAATACTGATGAGCAATAATCTACATGTGGCATTATCATTGTTTTCAACAACAAAAGTCGTATATTCATGTTAACTTTATTGCTGAGTCTTGCAAGGAAGTATACTTTTCTTGACATTTTGTTACATATATATTCACTATGTGATTTAAAATTCAAATTTTCGTCCAAAATAATTCCCAAATATTTAATTTGGTGTACTCTCTCCAAGCTATTTCTATCTATTTCTAATGTAAGGTTGTTGATATTACCTTGAATTAGCTTGTATCTACTCCTCATTAACATGTATTTAGATTTACTTATATTCACCTTAAGGTGGTTGTCACATAAATATTCAAAAAGTCTATTTAGATCCTCATTAACCGAATTAAACATCTGATCAACATTATCACCCGTGATATATAATATGGTGTCGTCTGCAAACAGAGACAAATCACAATTGCTTATATAATTCCCTATATCCTTTATATATAAATTGAACAAAAACGGTCCGAGGACCGTTCCCTGTGGCACTCCATGTAGCGTCATCCTTGGGGATGAAACGCTATTTCCATATTTAACTTTTTGGTATCTATTATTCAAGTAGGAGCAGAACCATTGATACACTTCGCCATTCAATCCAATTTTTCTCAATTTATATAAGAGTAGCTGTCTATCTATCGTTTCAAAGGCTCTTTGAAAATCCAAAAATACTACAAGATGTAAGATGTAAGATGAAGCAAACTCGTGAGCAGCACAGCTCCATCACTAAAGTCGTATTTTTCGAGCGAAATGTAACGTGTCGAGATGCGATTCTAGTGAATTGAATCATATTTTGAAAAATCACGCCTAAAAAGCAAACCGAGTTAAAAAGTAGAAAATAAATCATTTCACTAAAAACAAAATGCGCGAAGTGCATCGTGGTTCACAATCCACATACCAAATTTCAAACCTCTTGGTAAAAAATAAATATATGGTTGTATGTAGGGTCAAGCGGGGTAATTATAAGACGAATACAACAACTTTTGTAATTTTAGGCTTCTAAAAAGAGTTTACGTCTAACTGAATATGTTAATACTATCTACTGACATGCAATCTACCTTGTATTATTATCAATTTCCTGAAAAACATTCAAAATACTAGACGTTTTACATAAAATATGCGTCTCACATTTTTCCTTCACTACGGGGTAAATATAAAACAGCGTAGTCCAAATATAAGACAGCATACAATTCCTACGGTTTACGTGTTATTCAACTGCGTGCGTTACTTCGAGACAGATACGGATAAAAATAATACAAAATAACTTTTACAGTCCAAAAAATCTTATAATTTTTATTTCAAGATTGAAAAACCAACATCACCAATAATGTTTTACGTAACTTGTATAAGTCTCTGTATTGTATTTATTTGGCAAACAAGTACTTAGTTTAAAATTACAGTAGAACTTATACTAATTCATTATTGACATTACAGGTAACAACAAATAAACGAATACATAGCCACAAAGTTAGAAACGATTTACAAAAATCCTACTGGGGCAAAATATGAGACATTTTTACGCTAATTAATATCATACTTTTCTAGGTCAACATCAAACATGAGTGCATCTCGTTTATTTTTTTGCTTTGTATTTGGCAGTTTCATGATCATTTCGTTTTTGTGGATAGAATATATTATATCTGCAGCAGGATATGCGAAGTAAATCTTTTTTATTCGTTTTAAGTATAACACTGTCATGTTATCCCTGTCCTCAGGTCCTTCAACTTTAGCTATATAATATTTCTTTGCATTTTTTGTTGTATGGCCGTTATTTCGCGGCATTCCCACTAAGGTCTTGTCTTATTTTTTCACGAAAGCTGTCTTATATTTTCTCGAACGCGTGTCTCGTTTTTTCCCTCAAAAAAAAATACGTATTCACTGTGCGCTAACAAAAGATAAACTAAAATGACGTATCGCCGTCGCAAGAACATACCATGCGGCGTTGCGGGGAGGGAAGCCGTGCGTTCGCGGGGTACAATCGAGCAACAGTGTAAAAAGTTTGTCAACGCTGAAGTAAAGTTTTCGCGCCAAATTTTTTGATCAGAAATATTTAGTAAAATAATTCTTGAACACTATTAGTAAAGATTGTGAAAAAAACATAACTTAATCTTTACATTTTAAACTTCATTTTAAACTGAATTATGATTAATAAAAAATATTCCATTGAGGTTATTTGTAGAGGTCTTATTTTCACCCGAAATGTCGGATGTCTCATAATTGCCCCGCCACACCCTATATATATATATATATATATATATATATATATATATCAATATATATATATATATATATATATATATATATATATATATATATATATATATATATATATATATATATATTTATCGTAATTTTTTTGACTCATTACTCAAATTTGATTTCATATCTTTCACATAAAAAACATTTGAACAAAACAAAATTTGAATTTACTACGTTTATTATCACAAAATATTTTGAAAAATTTTTAACACTGCGATTGCAATTTCGGTCACTAGACCATCATCGGGCACATTGAGTTAAGAACTGAATACAGAATTAAGTATAGATTTGCGCTTACGGGTGGGAAAGAATTATTGCAGGTACCTAGATAGAAAAGAGGAACATATTTTAAGAAGGGCTAATCGAGTGAATTTCCCAAATTGGTACAGTACAATGTTCTCAGAAAGGTCGTTATTGTTTGAATACACTAAATATAGGAGAAGATATCAAGTCAATCTGGTCGTTCAGCAAGATATCTTTTGCATTATGATTGAGTTTAAAAATTTCTAATGATTCTAGTAGTAAGTAAGTTACTTTTGGTAATTTGTGCATGATTTTAAAATTATCTATTTGTGGAAATGGGTGATGGTTTTCACGGCAATGATTTGAAAACGTTGAATCCGTTTTATTTTTCAAAAAATCAACTATTTAAAAAAACATTTCTCATACCAACCAAATTTTCTTCTGTAAAAAATTTAAATAACTCTGAACATTGCCAATCTGAATTGCTTTTACACTTCTACTATCACCTGAATAAACATCAATAGGTTCCTTTAGTAGCGTACAATTTTCGAAATACTTTCCTTATTTTTAATGTGGTCGCTATCTAAGAGACATTTCATTTCATGATTGACATTACCCATTTCGCTCTTCTGCGCAAAATGATGTGCAAATGTTGTGATCCATGCACTTTTGTCGTCTTGTGCGCTTTCCCCACGCCAAGTATGATAATTTCCATTTCTGAAGAAGTTTCCTCTGCAACTTGTTGACCTCTAGGTGACCGTCATTTTTCTCTACTGATCAACGTTTATCCGCCATTAAACGAGGCTTTGCTGCTGCCGTCATTATTACAGTCTTTTTTTATGTTACTCCTTTTGCCACTTTGATGACTCACTCGTTCCTGTTGGTCCTTGCCACCACAAATGTACTAGATTTCCTTCCATAATTTTCGTCCTTCTGGTTCTTAATTGCTGCCTTCTTAATTTTCTTTCCACATAATCCGAAGTTTTGTCTTCTTTCAACGTATCTATCAAATCACCGATTTAGGCTGCGGTTATAGTGGATGCGTTATCTGACGACCAACTAGTCGGACGTACACGTCAGATGTCGCAGGAATGAATCAAATACATAATAATGTATCACTATGGTTATAGTGCTTGCGAATCGGTCGTCCGATGACGTTAGAAGTCGTTCAAACGCTTTGATATTTCATGCGACTTTGTGCGAACGTCAAAATAGATAATGAAAAACTGATCATTAGTTTTTGAAAATAAATGTTTATGGGACATGAACCAGAAATGTTACCATAATAGAGATATTTCCTGTCAAAAATGGAATAAAATTGCCAAGGAGATGAATACGAATCGTAAGTAGCAGATACTTTCATACCTAAAGTTACTGCTAGTCTTTCTTTTGCTGATATACATTCACGAAAATTTGACTGCTTAGATATAGTTCCTTCAATTCCGTTAAGGATATAATTGAAGTAATAAAACTTTTAATAGCGGACTTTCTACATACTGATAATATTCTTCAAAATTATTATTGTTGATATCCATGATTTATGTAAGTTAGAATGACAGTCTAGGTGCAAACACAGAACAAAATACGCATTGACTATAACCACCGTTGTCTGACGATCAGTTCTGACGTGTACGTCCGACTAGTTGGTCGTCAGAAAACGCATCCACTATAACCGCAGCCTAACTTATAGGATTCAGTATTTAATATATTATTCAATTTTTCCACCGAGAATTTAGCATAAGCGCTTCTCAATAATTCATTTACCGCTTTTTCAAAATCACTGAATAAGTTTTCCACGTCACTGTACTCTTTAAGTCTCAATTTTTCTAATTTATTTCTACACAATCTGTAAATCCGTCGATTCTTCCAAATGTGAACTATCAAACTTTTTGATATTATCATACGCTGTTCCAAAATCACACACTCATTCCAATTTGTTTATTCGATATTGCACTACTGATGTAATTAACCGCCAAATTATTTTTGTCCCACTCAGAAAGAATGCCTCCAGTTATTTATTGTATATCGATTGGAAATATTATCTATGCGACAGTTTTTCCTGACCTTCCTATCTGCAGTGATTTTTTATATTTCGTAATGGTCCCATTCAACTAATAACTTCGAAAAATTCCTTGTCAAATAACCGACAATTTTTCATAAAGAATAAATACTCCATATAATTTTATGTCTATTGCAGTTCAATGGAAATTAATAAAATCATGAAAAACATACTTGTTGACGTTACTCAACTTTATACATAACATAAAGTGAACAACAAAAATTCTTCAATAATTTAAAACAATTTTTCAAGAGATCTGGTTATACCTATTTCGCAATGCGAATTCCAAATTCATAATCCGACTATGAATTACGGAAAACGCCAAGTCTCCCCAACTCATCTGCATACAGCTGTTTCGATCTTATTAGATCAGTGCAGCTCATTTGACTAGGAGTGAATTTACAAATTTCTAATTATTCCTCAATGCATATCGTGACCGAGCTACTATCAGGATAACAACCCAGAGCGCGCTCCACCAAAAATATTACAATTCACCGCCTAGATCGAAAATGCAGAATCCTGTCGCGAGAATACCTCCAAACATGAATATATTTATTCTGCAACAGTTGCGTATATGCGTCTTAAAACACTAGACATACTCACGGAGCGCACTCTCGTGAGTATATCCAGATAATTGTCTAAATTATTGAAGAATTTTCCTTTTTCACTCTATGTAATCAATGAAAATTGATGAAAGTAATAAATTTTGATAATTTCAAATAAGCAAACTCGCTTAAATCATATCTGTCTCTGGAAAAAAACTGAATTATCAATTTATAAAGTGTAAGAACCAAACCTTCATGAACATTAAAAATAATGATGCTTTTAAATAGAGTGCACTATAATATAATTAAGGAAACGTAAATGGGGTTTTTGATTCAATTCAATGGATTGAAATCTGAAAATGTATATATATTTTTGAAATGTCTATCAATCAGTATGAGGATGTTTAAAGTAGGTAGTAGTTTTAATCACTGAGCTGTAAATTCGAAAGTAAGAGTTAATTTGTTGCTTGTGCGCTATTTCCGTTTTCGTTTAACAATAATGACTCTATAGACAATACTGCCAGACACTAATCTTGATGTCTTCTGTAGTAGGGGAGCCCAAGCGGGGATTTTAGGATTTACTCAAGCGCAGCAGAATAACATATTGGGGGAAACCTTGCACCCTGTTTAGTATCCTCACCATACATGAACCCTTAATGTGGGGGCGTTCGTCTAGGGCAGCCGATCAGATTAGTAAAAAAAAATCGATCGTTCGAAAAACTCGAACGCGTCAGATTGATAGGCATAAGGAAATAGAAGACTCACAAAGTTGCAAAAAGAAAACGTCATCTTGACATTCTCGAGCACGGTCAGTTTTTTTTCGGATTTCAGGATTTATTTTGCATTTTCGAATATTATGATGAGTTTTGGTCTCGTACGGTCACTGGCACAATGCAAACCGGCAGATTAACTTACCACCGTTATCGGAGACGATGTGGGGTGTATAAATTATCAATATCGGACGCGCTTGATTATTTCTATATAAGGATTTTTTTTTTAATTTTCGAAAATCTGCACACGTTTAAATCCCCCCCCCCAGTGAAATGGAATACATCATATAACTTTTTTTTCGTTTAAGCATCTAATCTTCACAATCCAAATGATCCCCACGACGCTCGAGTAAATCCCCATTTAGCATCTTGGACTCCCCTACTACTGGTATAACATAAAGTAGCCAAGGAAAATTTTTCATTCATTCATAATTATCAAACAATTTTCCAAGGGAACTAGATATATGTATTCTGCGATGCGGAATCGGCATTTGCAATGCAACAGTGAATTATAGAACACCTACTCAAGATTTGCATTTGTATTGGGAAACAATAAGAATATGTTAATTTTCTCCGTGTCAACTGTACTAAAGAGATCGGAACAGCTGTATGCCGATTTTGAGTGGGGGTGACTTGATGTTTTACAATTTACTGTTGCATTTTGAATGCAGATTTCATGTCGCTGAATAGATATAACTAACCCCCTTGGAGAATTGTTCGATAATTTCAAATTTTTGAGGAATTTTCCTTGTTCACTTTATATGAATTATGAAATTGACTATGGTCAACTTTTATATTGTTCATGAATTGAAGACTGGACATCAATAACGGGCTAAGTGCCAAAAAATAAAAAATTGAGTTAGACCCGAAAAAGCAAGCTAAGTGTCATTGCCAACAACCTAAAAAGCGGGCTAAATACCATGATCACTAATAGCTGTTCAAACAAGGCCCACCAGATGGTATGAGATGTATGTGCCGGCCAGCTGATTCGGCTAAAACGGGCCAAGTGCCACCGAGGTGTAGTTGAGTGTGAGCTTTGTCTATGGCAGATAACATATCACTAAATTGCAACCTTATCTTTTATGGTTATCTTTCTACCTGGTGGTGAGTTTTAGTCCCAGTCACAGAATACAGAATAAATTGTATACAATGGCATTAACATATCTTATTATCCGGGCAAGAAACGGAAAAAGGGAGAATCGATTCGGGGTGAAAGGAAACGTCGTAGAAGTAAAGGAAAACCTTATGTGAACAGTAGAAACTTGTTGGTGGAAGAAAAACTGAACCAAAAGAAGAGGTATGTACAAAATATTCACTTAATTCTAATATTCAATGTTAGTGCCTAATGTTTAGTATCAAATATTCAATTTTAGTGCTATTTTATGGATTTTAACAAAGGAATTTTGGTTCAAAAGCTAAATTTCTAAATTTACTTGGATATTTTCCAAAGTTTACTTACAATATTAAACTGTTTCCTGCTTTTATTGAAGCACTGGTGTTTCAAGCAACTCTGCTGAACTTGATAGTTTAAATTTTCTAACAGAATATGTCTTTTTTGTTTCAGTTCAGGTGCAAGTGTAAGTTTCGGTGTGTTTGGGTCTCGCATAAACAGAGAAAAGTTCTGTTCCACGATTTCTATGCCCTGAAAGACAATGTGAAGCAAAACAGCCGATTCATACATCAACACTTCAAAACTAAATATTTCCAAATGCAGTTGGATTAGAGTTGAAAAAGCTGCACCTGGAGTTGTCAAGACGAGAGCAATGTTCAATTAACTTGAAGCATGGAGTACATGCAAGGTTCTCAAGAAAGGGGTTACCAGTAATAAGATCAAGGACTTGCTTTTACCATCACAACCCTGTAAAAACAACATATCAGCAGAGAAGAAGAAGAATCTGCAACAGATGCTGCCCTATTTGATGGAAGATAATAGAGCGTTTTTTGAAGATTTAATTTATTAAAATACCTTTGTATTTTTGTAATCATTTTGTTATGTAAATAAATCACTTTTTAATCACATGTTTTTTTTAAATTACCTAATTTTTTTTAATAATCGATTTATATTATTTTATATTTAACTCCCTTAATGAAATGAGTTGAATATAAAATAATATTATTTGAAAAAATTACCAAAATAGCTTGACATTTCTTAAATTGGCACTTACCTTGTTTTTACTGATAAAGGTAGCTCTCGCTTAGCACGTTCTACGTTTTTTTGAATAAAATATTATTTTTCATTCATAAGAGGAAGGGAATTCAAAATTTTTCGCAATAAAATTATGAATCTTACCCTAGGTAATAAACACAAAATTTGGTTCCAGTTTTTTTATCAAAAGTTTTTTGACAAAACAAAAAAAATTTAATCACTTAAAATCTAATTTGTGGCACTTAGCCCATTATTGATGTCCAGTCTTCAATTATTTTGAGTGTTGTATATTTCCCATTTCGCAACAAGTATTTACGAAGCGCGCTGTCGTGAAAATGTCCAGTTTCAAAAGACTAAGTTAGTGTGCTCTGGAATCTCATACACCACTTTTTGCAGAGTTGACATCTTCATGTCAGAAAGTATTTGTTTTCTTGACGAAATTCTATATTTTTGGTCTAAGCATTGAATTATTGTTTCCCAATACCTCTAGCGGAGATTTGTGTTGGAGACCAATGAGAAAAATGTTAGTTCACTCCAAGTCAAGTAATCTACACTGAAGATATCTGATAAGATCGAAGCAGCTATATGCAGATATTGAGTTGAGGGTAACTTGAAAATTTTCTATAATTCACTGTTGCATTGTGAATAGAGATATCGCGTCGCTCAATTCATATAAAGAACTCTTTCGGAAGATTGTCTTTCAATTTTGAATTTTTGAAGAATTTTGCTTCTTCACTTTATGTCATATATTTTTATGACTTGATTGTTCTCCTGGTATTGTCTGTGACAGTCTGTGAGTTCTGTGTTGCACAATTTCTTCATCAAGGCAGATTTCATATAACTAGTATACAGGGTGCTTTTATGGGGTATCTTGGTAACTATAGGAGATACAGAAAAATTAACGACGCAATTCGATCTGTTTTTCCAGACAAATTCACTGGCGAAAACCAAAATTTGCTTTCGTCTTTTTCAATTCGATTTTTCGCCTTTTACACAAGTGTGAATATCATGGTCGTGAAGTTACGTGATAATAGCTGTTATATTTTCTAGGCACTTTTTTCTGTATAATCCAGTGGCGTCGAGAAAATTTGAAATATAAGTGCAACTTTAAATTTTGGCCTGAGGATGTATTTTTTCAATTGCGAATCATAGTTGGCCGTGGTTTGATTGGAACAGATTTTTTCCCCTTCCTAATGATGAATTATATGTCATGTCGATTTCGATGTCCAAGTCTTTAATAACGAAAGTAATAATTTACTACATAACTTTTTATGTTTTTTATACATATTCCAAGTAGGCGGGTGTCACCTATAACAGAGTTTGTCTATTTCTTTCCGTCATAATATCAATTTACTGATTCTATCGTAAAAGTCAGGAAGTCACACGAAATTCACGAGAAATGTGATAGATTTGAAAGCTTTATTCAAAGGTGCATTAGAAATATATGTGAATCTCTATCGACGAAGAAGACTATTTTCAAGAGACTGAAAATCTTATCAATTATCATTCCACAAGCCAATCCTTCTATTTTAAGTCGTCAGGTTGAAGTTGAATCTGCGATTTCAAGGCGTCGCGAAGATATATAAATTCAAGCTCTATAAAATGTGATATCATCAAAAATACCCACAACATCCATTCTTCTATGAAAATATGGTTTGGTCAGATGAAGCATACATTAGCAGTGCTGGAATTTTCAACAGGCATACGAGCACTACTTGTCTGATACGAACCCTCGCCGTAACGTCGACGTTCGATCTGGAGCACGCTTCGTTTTTAGTGTTCGGTGATTGGTGTGCTATACGTGTTTCAGTGTATCATATACATCAAGAAAACCTCAATGACCAACGATACTAGAAAATTTCAAATCAGAAAATTATTGAGGATTTCATGGACAATCTACCCTTAATTGAGGGACGATAATCAGTTTTTCAAATATGTTGGTGCACCGCCTGATGATATAAGGACCGTTTCAGAATTGTTGAATACTAATTTTGAAAATAACTGGATTGGGGATAATGATCCAGTGAGTTTGCCACCACGATCACCCGACTTAACGCAAATGAATTTTTTGTATTTTTTTGGGATATATAACAGACAAAGTATATAAGAAAACCAGTTAGGGTATAATTGAACTGAGACAAAATATACTCCAGTGGAAAAAAACGCAACAAGTTAATATTTGGTAATACTCGAGAACTCATATTTTTTTTATTGAAGTTCAATTTTGAAAATGTTTTCATGAAACTGTAGATAAAAATACCAGTTTTAACTTGCACATTCAGTCTTTTGTTGAAAGCTGGCTTATTAGTTATTATACAGGGTTAATGAGAAGTTTCTTGTTAGATCCCAATTTTAAAACATTCTGTGGAATAATTTCGTGGTCAAATTCTTTCAAAATACCAGTTATTCTGAAGAACCATTCCTTTTCAACATTTTGTTTTTTGATTCATGTCTTTAGGTGCACTATTTCGTTTCAAAGAACGAAATGAACTTGTCATCAACGATTTACGTTATTGGATGTAATTTTTATGAGAGGAGGCTTTGCTCGTTGTTGCCCTAATGTCAGTTTAACAGTGAAAGACGTAAGAGATAACTCCAACCATGGTTTAAGTGCAGAAAATTAAGCAAAAGCTGTTGCCCTTGTTGAATATGGACGTAATTATGATTATGCTGCAAGAGTACTTCACGTTTATCGCTCAACCACCAAAAGAGTTGTCGAACGTTTCAGACAAACTGGCAGAAATACGCGTAGGGCAGGTAGTGGCAGAAAACGAAAAACGACTGCTATTGATGACAGATTTCTTCACGTGAATTCTCTGCGGAATCGTCATTCAACATCAGTGCAGTCTAGAAGTCAACTTCGAGAAGTCCGAGGTACAAATGTTAGCAAGTGGATAGTTCGCTGAAGATTGAAGGAGTTAGGTTTGAAACCTTGCAGACCAGCAACTGAATCGAAACTATTTCCGCGTCACCGAGTAGCGATACTGCAATTTGCTACTGAACATTTACATTGGAACTTAGGGCAATGGAACAATGTTGTCTTTACTGACGAATCCAGATTCTGCTTACATTCTCCAGATGGACGGAAAAGAGTATGGCAAAGGAACGGAGAAAGATTTGTAGAGTGCACGTTCAGTCCTCGTCTGAGCTATGGAGGAGGATCAGTAATGGTTTGGGCAGGAATATCCCGGGAGGCCTGCACTGAATTAGTGGTCATCGATGGATCCTAAATGGCCCACCGATATATTGAGAAGATTTTGAGTAATTACGTTGTAACTTTTAGTGGATTTATCGGCGATGACTTTATCTTGATGCAGGATAATGCGCGATCACATACAGCAACTTGTGTCACACAATACTTCGCGGAAGTAAGTAATAACAAAATGAACTGGCCATACATAGGGCATGTGTGGGACATGCTTGGTAGGCGAGTCCGAGATCGCGAAGTATCTCCGGATACGATAAACGAGCTTCGTTCAGCAATTCAGGAGAAATAGCAAAATATTCCTCAAGATGCTATTCGCTACCTTATTGAAAGTATGAACCGACGTATGCAGGCAGTAAAAAGAGCTAGAGGTAGTAATACCAAATATCAACTTGAATTTGTTGCAAAAAGTACGTTTCTTGAGGTTATTAAAGATGCAGTTGAATTGGTTTGTTCTGAAGTTTGATCTTTAATTTGAATTGAATAAATTTGCATAAATAAATTTTGCAATAATTGATTATTATTATAACTGAACAATATATTGTTGCTTTCGCATGCCTGGATTCATAAATCGTAAATTATTGTTTGGAGATCTTTTCTCTCTTAAAAATGAATAAGTGCACTTAAAGGCATGAGCAAATAACAAAATGTTGAAAAAGAATGATTCTTGGGAATAACTGGTATTTTTAAAGAATTTGACCACGAATTTATTCCACAGGATGTTTTGAAATTAGGGTTTAACAACAAAAATCTCATTAATCCTGTATAGTGACTACTAAGTCAGCTATCAACAAAAGGCTGAACGTACAAGTTAAAATTAATAATTTTATTCACAATTTTCTGAAAAAATTTCCAAAATTGAATTATATATATATATATATATATATATATATATATATATATATATATATATCTATTTTTTTTCTTTTTAGAGTTTTATGGCGTTTTGTTACCCTCTACTCTTAACCTTTGTAATAATAATAATAATAAATAAAAAAAAATGAGTTCTCTAATATTACCTAATATTATATTGTTGCGTTTTTTTTTGCACATGAGTGTAGATATAAATATCTAATTTTTTGGTCTTGGCTTATTGAATCCGCAATCAATGAGATTTTCTTTCAATCTTTTGAAAATAGCTTTGATAGGTTGTTGATAATTTTTTTAACATATTATATATGTCTTCATTTCCGTACGACATGCTGACTTACGATAAAATCAGTTAATTGATATTATGACAGAAATAAATGGAAACATCTTGTCATAGATGACACCCGCCTACTTTTAATACGTATAAAAAATGCAAAAAGTGAAATATCATTTTCGCTATCAAAGACTTACACATCAAAAGTTGCCCGACATATAATACATCTATAGAATAGGAGAAAAATTCATTCCAACCACACCACAGCAAACTATGATTCCCATTTGAAAAAATACATTTTCAGGCCATAACTAGAAATTGCACTTTTTTTTCAAACTTACACGATGCCACTGGAGAAAAAAAATTCCTCAAGAATGTAAAAGTTATTATCTGTTACTTCAAAAACAATATTGATAGTCACACTTGTCAAAACATCGAACTTTCGTTTATAACACGAAAACAAAAGTCTATAGCAAATTTCGGTTTTCGCCAGTGATTTGTCTCAAAAAAAGAGATAGTGACTGCGTCCTCCATTTTTCACCTAGATCCATACAAATATCGAAATTTGCCCACCCTGTACACAGTTTCAGATGCTATGTGCTCTAGATTAGATTCTTCAGAATCATACTTTTCTGATTTATGTGAATAAGGTTAAAATGTTGAGAATTATTCACCATTATTATTTCTAAGGAGGATAATTCATGATCAGGGAAAATGGCACTCGGACCTTCTTCTATGAGTGTTTCTCCAATTATTATTTGAAAATAACTACTTTTATGATAAAATTTGTTTTTTTTTCATTTCAATATAAATTAATGAAAATAAAAAAAGATTAAAGTATAAACTTTAGAATGAAATAGTTGGCTTTCTATAAATGTTGAAAGTAAGAGAATTCAAATTCCTAGCAATCTGAACGTCTAAGAAATTCATTGTATCTGGACCAGTATACAGATAGGCAGTTAGATAATTTCCTTAAATATATAAAAGCTTTCTACAACTCGATTCAATTTACAAAAGAAGTAGAAAACGAAAACGGTACCTTGAATTTCTTAGACGTTCAGATTGCTAGGAATTTGAATTCTCTTACTTTCAACATCTATAGAAAACCAACCTTCACAGATACTTTAATTCACAGCGACAGTAACCAACATATTAAAATAAAACTCAGTGCTTTTCATTCGTTTATACATAGGATGTTCACTATTCCATTAGCCACCAATAACGGTTACAATGAAAGTCTTATTGATAAGTTCATTGGAAAAAACCGAATAAAGAAATCTGTTGCATTCAATATACCCCAGGCAAACTATTAATGAAGAACAAAAATAACGTTAAAACGATTTGTACGGATAAAAGAAACTTGAAATCATTCTTGGTCAATAATGAAGAAAAATCTAACATCGGAGAAAAAGTGATGTTTACAAAATATTTTGCGACGAATGTCCTAATTTCTATATTGGACAAACAGGAAGGAATATGAACATTCTTGTTGAAGAACATAAAAAGTCAATTTTACAAAATAAAAATACCACTGGCTTCTCGGAACATTGTATAAAATTCAATCATTTCCTGGATTTGGGAACAAAACCCAATTGTTACATTCAGGTAACAAAGGAAAGCGCCTTGACCTTCTTGAAATTCTGGAAATAAGTTCCGCCCATAATAATCAGTTACCTCTTGTAAACGAACAAATTGATTTTCGGGTATCACCTTTGCTTTTGTCTACTTTATAAAATAAGATGCTATACTCTCCTGTAGTCACTAGTTCATAACTCGAAACATGTCGACTATTCTTTACTGCTAAAAACAGTATCTAAATATTTTTATATAGTGAAAAATGAGCCAAGTGTGTTTTATTCTAAAGTTTATACTTTATTCTTTATGATGTTTCATCAATTGATGTGCGAGAATACAATCTCAGTTAATAAAAAAAGATAGAAATTGTCCTCAAGTGACTGCCACTTCCATCTTATGGAATCACATGATATCGGATCATAAAAAATGTCTATTTTCAACTCAAAGTAATATTAGCACTGATTCGAAAGTATTTTCCAACATTGCGTCTAAACAAAAAAAGCTTCAATGTAGGCAGTTTTTTTTTTGTAATTTGTTCGCTAAATACTTGGAGAGCGTTTATATTAAACCCGATTAAAAAGCACAATCTGTGAGAATATCATTTCTCAGGTCCCGTTCTTTGGATAGAATCCAGTTATCAGTCGATTATGTTGTAAAAACGTTGCCAAGCTTGAATGAAATTGAATGAGCAGGAGCTGATTGGATTTTTTCAGTTTTCGCGAGCTTCTCGGAAAGAACTTCAATGAGAAATTTGTAGTGGGCGGTACATTTCCGACTATTTAAAAGGATTATGCATTTTGTTAAGGTGAATAGAAATATTGCAGAAAGTATTCGAGTCTCTGATTAATTCCTATTTGTTTTATGTAGAATTTATATTTAAAAAAACTCTATCGCAACGAGTTGCATTAGAAAAGCAGGTTTTCATAAACAGGTTGAGCAATCAATTTTATCATTCAAATTTTTTTCCTAATTTAAAACAGTTTTTCATGTATTTAGATTATCACATTCCTACCCTAATGCTCCAAAATTGCACATTTTATCGTGTAGACAAGATTTATTAGCACCCCCGGAAGGGTCTACCCCCTAACCAATTCGTACCGGAATGAATCCCATCCTAGATATCATACGAGACTACGTACTTATGAACTTTCAAACCACTTGCTCCAAAATTTTGCCCTTTATCGTGTAAATAATACCTACTCACAAGCTTTCAACTCTATTACTTCAAAATTGCGTCCTCTATAGTATAAACAAGATTTATTTTCTCCCGGAGGGCCAACCTCTCAACGAATACGAATCAAAATTAATCTCATCCAAGATATCAT